>CM056742.1:164905267-165120369 GCA_029851415.1 Eretmocerus hayati
GTTTACAGTCTATAATTGAATAAAATTTCAGATTTCAAATCCATCTCACGTCAAAACGCTTGATATTATAATCTCGTTGAAGTTGTGCCAAATCCATCATCCACTTGAACCAAATTTTAACAAATCGTATAGACCCTACTGAAAATAATTCAGTGGGACCCCGTGGGGTCAGGTCCCATGGGGTATCACAGAGCCCCATGGGGTCCCGCGGGTCCCCATGGGGCTTGGTGGGATCTGGCCCTGGGAAAATTTTTCATCTTGACATTTGCAAAATTTGACATCGGAGACGCGCAGTGTACAAATTTCGACCAAATTCAACACTTTTCGAAGGAATAATGATCAAAATTTGTATGTTGCGCGTCTCCGATGCCAAATTTTGCAAATGTCAAGAATGAAAATTTTCCCAGGGCCAGGTCCCACCAAGCCTCATGGTGTCCGACGGAATTATTTTCAGCAGGGGAGTTGTTCATCAGCCGCGCACTCGTTATTTGCGATATTCAAACATAAGGTCAGTGTACCCAACTTGCCCCCATTAAGCCATTTTCTCAATAATTCTGGCTAATTACAATATTTCCCAACGTACTTTAACTCATTTTGAAGCTTGTCTCAAGACCTTTTAAATGAGCTAAGATACGTCCAATTTGGATGAAATGAAGCCGAGCTGTTTGAATTCTTCCAAAAGGTGATTTTTGAGAGTTTACAAAAGTGTGTACCCAACTTGCCCCCATCATTTGAAACAATGTAAGTCGGCGATGAAATGCGAAAAATGGCTTTGATCCGTTTTGATCACCGTGCAGCGGCATTAGTAGCTTTTAGTTGGCCCAAAACACTGTTTCCGACCTATTTTGAGGTGGTAAACACGTTCTGAGCGGTAAAAAAAAAGCCATACTGCACGCCTTTCCGAGATAGCCATATGGGGGCATGTTGGCTACACTCTAATGTCGTCCTCCTTGAATCTCAAATCATCTCCGTGTTTTGCACATAAAACAGCTCCATATTCAAATTTTGCAATTTGAAAAAATGAATTTCAAAGGTCTTGAAACAAGGAATCGAATGCGCTAAGGTACGTTAAGATTGGTTGAACTCAAAGAATTTGGCACCAATTTTACTGAAGGCGATTTCCTCGGTGATTTCTTAGCCGTGCAAACACGAAAAATGGAAAACTCACTTTATATTTTCTGGAGAACGCAGAAATGATCCGGGGTCGATGGATACTGCGTACTTTTTCATATTTCAACATAACAAACGTAAAAAAAATATGCGGTAAGGCCCACGAGTGCCCATCTCTGAGATCAGCATATGGGGGCAAGTTGGGCACAGAGGCAAGTTGGGTACACTTACCTTATATTGTACATGAAATTCAGTCTAACATGAACTTCAAAATATGCTCGTGCGGCCATTGAGCTTCTCGTAAACTGAGAGAATGTCATGGATAGGGAACGCCTATAAAATTATCAGAAAATCTGTGTGGATTGGGACTATCGATATTTACCGATCCAATAGGCATCTTGCATTTTTTTTGACCCCTTAAAAAAAAGGTTTGGCAAATTTGAGCAAATCGAGATGAGTAAGGTGCAATTGGAAAGAAATTCCCAAAAATCGTTTACAACTTGCGCAAATTATTTGAAAGTCAGACGATTGTGTCACACGGTGCAAGTCATCCTACTGTCAAACAATATGCGCAAGAAAAAGAAAATTTTTGGGATCTTTTCTTCAATTGCACAATACTTGTCTCGATTTGCTCGAATTTGCCAAACCTTTTTCTGGAGGGATCAAAGAAATTGCAAGACGCCATACAATAGCGGCAGTCGACGATTTTGTCGGAGTGACGTCACACAGTGCAAGTCATCAGACATTCAAACAATTTGCGCGAGATGAAAACAATTTTTGGGGATTTTTTTTCCAATTGCACCCTACCTATCTCGATTTGCTCGAATTTGCCAAACCTTTTTTTGGGGGGGTCAAAAAAAATGCAAGATGCCTATTAGTCGAAGTAACCAACTGGACGACAATTTAGCATAATCCTGCTCCTCACATCGAACCGACCGTGACACTTTGATTGCTATCGATATTCAATTCCATCCAAGTTATTTTCATGAACCTGCTCGAATCAGTCGATCACGTGCGATATAATATCGAGAATATGTATTGATCGAAGGGAAAATTCTTCGGCCTCGCCAAGCTACATTACACGAGGTGACGAAGAACAAAAGCCATATCAAATATAAGCATTGCGAAGACAAAACACAGGGAACAGTAGACCTTAGAATTACAGGAGAAGCTGCACATCTCCAGTATATTCCTCGCAGCCGATCAGATCCTTATCTCTCAGCAGCCGCGGCGTTTTATTGCGAATATGCCTTAGTCCGATGATATTTTTCTGTCAGCCAATGCTCCCGAAGCCTTGTATACGAGATCAGATTGCTTGCTGGTGTATATAACGCTACCAAGAATCCGTCGATGACGCCAGCCGTTCTGTAAATTCCTCTTCTCAGTCCATTTTTCTCCCATTGCCCTTTTCCTCCCTTTTTATCTATTTTTCATGGACTTTGCCTCTTCCATTTCGTTGTAGTACCACTGGTGGCTTACCTTCGCCTTCTGTGTAAAAACGCATGCATTCGGTTGTCTTTTACACATCTTTGTTTTGCCGCACGATTGCTGTCACAGCTCGATTCGCAAATTTGAGAGTGGCAATGGTAAAATTGTATCGTGTCCTGTCACCTTCTCTTGCGAGTGAACCAAAATTATGACTTGGTTAATGAATGCGAGACAAATTGAAACTCCAATTCGCGAAAAGGACTAAATATCGTGATGAATACTTACCTGTACGATATACGAGAGTCGAGTATCAATTCGTTGTCGTCTTTTACTTCTCCGAAGGGAACTTGAGCTTGGCTGCTCGTAAGCGAAGGGCCCATGGTGTGAAAGATTAATATCGCACCGTTACTTTTTTGGTCATGGAGTGACGTCAATTGAGTAATTGAGCAGTCGATGTCACTCCACATGGAACTCGTCAATGAATACTGTCGTTCAAATTTGCAGGTGAAATGATATACAATCGCGAAAATGTCACCAATCATCGATCCTTTGATACACCGCGTTGAAGCTGAGTGACATGATGAATTCAATTGATTCGTAGTATTTCTGATCATTCCAGAATCCATTTCCGCATAAAACTTGCGACGATTCAATAGTTTCGAAGCGTGGGTCTTGTGAGAACTTCTGAATTGGAATGTTTAGTCTGGTTTTGTTTTAGTGTAATAGTTATGCCAGGGCTTTAAATGGATCGAGATAAGTTCCATTTGAGGTAAGTGTACCCAACATGCCCCTCCCCACTTACACCATTTTGCAAATAGTTTTGGCCCATTTCAATACTTTTCAACGTACTTTGTAGCATTCTGAACCTTTTTCAAGACCTTAAAAACAAGCTTAAGTAAATTTTATTTGAATCAATTGAGCCGAGCTATCACGATTTCCCCAAGAAGGGACTTTTTGCGAGTTTGTAAAAGTGCGTACCCAACACGCCCTCAATATGCTGTGCTCAATGACTCTTGTCTACCTCAACATTAACCAATGTACTTGAACTTATTTTGAAGCTTGTTTGAAGACCTTAAAAATGAGCTGAGGTCCGTCTAATCTCTAATCTTGAAGAATCCATCAACCGATCGAAATTATTGGGTATATTGATTTAAGATAAGAACAAAACAGACTTTCTTATTCGATCACTCAGTAGTAGTGGCGTTGATCACCGACCAGGGTCACGCTTCATTATCATTGCACTTCTCGTCCAAAAACTTGCCTTGCGAGCCACTTTCACACTCCAGACTTGGTTGAATTATAATAATTAAGGAGCCAGGCAAAATTTGTCCGTCCACATGCCGCACATCGGGTCGCCTTTTCGGAAGGGGTAAAGTGTAACGGGATGGTGGATGGTTGGGTAGGGTGGTGGGTGGGTGAGTCGATGGATGGATGGATGGATTGCTATGAGGTATGAGACACAAATTATGGAGAATAAGGTATAAACACCTATGAAGAACGAGTCATGAGTTATGAGGAATCGAGTTATGAGAAACTCGAGTTATGAGGGACTCGAGTCATAAGGAACTCGAGTTATGAGGAACTCGAGTTATGAGGAACTCGAGTCATGAGGCACTCGAGTTATGAGGAACCCGAGTTATGAAGAACCCGAGTTATGAGGAACCAGTTTTGCGGAGTCTGTGATGAGGAATAAATTATCAGAAATGAGGCATGGTCGTGGGAATAGAAATGCTGGAATTAGGTCTAATTACGTGTACCTAGGCCTCATCCGGTGTAGTTTGCTCTAGTTTGGTCCAGTTGGGTTTTATTCGGTGATTGGGTGGCCGTATGGGTCATGGGCAGGTTGGTGAATCCGTGGGTGATGGGTCGATGAGTGGGTCTGTGATCGGGTGATCGTATGGGTCATGGGCAGGTTGGTGAATCCGTGGGTGATGGGTCGATGAGTGGGTCTGTGATCGGGTGATCGTATATGGGTCATGGGTAGGTGAAACAGTGGCCGTGTGGGACACGGCTTGGTGTATTGGTGGGAATGTGTTATGAGGAATTGAGTCGTGAGGAATTGAGTTATCAGGAGTTACAGCAGATTGTTCGATTCGGAGTTACGTGAAAGATTGTTCGATTCATTCCTTGGTTACGTCGTGTGTTATTTTGGATACTCTGTGAGGCATCCCAATGTAATTGCATCATCGAATTTTTTTTTCCAATAATTAAGCGCCACTCTAAATTTTGTTCGTCCGGATCTTTCGTATCTGGTTGCCTATGGGGAGGGACTGAAGTATCATGGGTGAGTGGATGAGTGGGTAGATGGGTGGGTGGGTCCGTGGTCGGGTGGCCGTATGGGTCATGGGTAGGTTGGTGAGTAATGGGTTATGGATTATGGCAATGATACAGAGAAGTAGCGTGGAGGCACAGAAATAACGTGAATTTTTTGCGAAACTTATATCGACTTGAGCTAACCAGGGGTGCACGAGATGTATCCAGTGAAACTTCCGCTAAAGTTTCAGTGAAACTTCAACTGAGTTTCCAGTGAAAAATAAAAAAGTTCAAAATCTTTGCATCCGAGTCGTCTCAAGCTCATTTTTACTATTCCGTATTCCAACTTTTAAACCTCAAATTTTCACGATTTTTCTATATAATAGACTTTCAAAGGTCTGATTTCGGGGTAATTCGGTCTCGTTAGGTACAGTTCTTTCAAATTAGGTCTAGTTTGATCTAATTCGGTCTAGTTCAGTTTAGTACTGCCGAATATGGTCTAGTTTGGTCCAATCCGATCTACTTCAATCTAGGTCGATCTAGTTCGGTCTACCTTTGTGCAACTCAGTGTAGCTGGACTTAGACCAACCTAATTCGTTCTAATTTGACCCAGCTCAGTCTGATTGAGTCTAGCTCATGATGATTAGATTAAGTTCGGTCCAATTCAGTCTAGAATGGTCTCATACTGTCTAGATCGGTCTAATTCGATTTAGACCAAAGTAGGCCGAAGAAGACCGAACTAGACTTGATTGGACCAAACCAAACTGAACTAGATCGACCTAGATTATAATTAACTGAATTGAACCGTACAAGACCGTATTAGACTCCACTAGACTGAACTACACTGAACCAAAGGTCAACTTATGCACACTGCACGTAGATTTGATATGACCTCGCTTTGATTAACCCTTTAGATATATGCCATGTAACAGAAGTTTTTCAGCCTACTCTATTGAACAATGATATACTAGCTCAGCTAATTGCAAAGAAACTATACAATTCCTCAATATTTATTATTGCTTACTGGAATTTATATCTCCACCATTAGCCAGTATAATTCAACTCGTGGCGTTCCTAGAATCCGACTTGGGGGAGGGGGGGGGAGGTTAAGCTAACTAGGGGGGCGGCGCGCGGTCAGGCCCGCGTTTTCCTATATCTCACCTGTGTAAAATTTTTCGGGGGGGGGGGGGGTCGCCCCATTCCCCCTCTGCTGCAAACGCCCATGAATTTAACACAATACGGATTTTGCGGACAATTTTAAAAACTTTATTTAGCCACCTTGAATTGATTAGCAATCATTATTTCACAAATACTACTATTCAACTATAAAAGCATTTTTGGTGCCTATGACTTATCAAAAACATTTACAAGCCGAACGAGCGTTAGCGAGTAAGGCAAAAACGCTAGTAGAAATTGAAGACCAATAGAATTATCGAAGATAAAAATGACAAACTCATACGAGTACTGATATTGCGAAGGATAATTGCTAGATGCTAATCGAATAACAAGATCCTATACGCTCACAGTGCTGTTCAGTGAAAAGCTCTACTCTTGTACCAGAAGAATCCGAACGTGTTAGTTTTTGGAATCGCTGGGGCTCCGCTGACTCATCTGAAAGAATCGAAGCATTAAAACTTGTACATTTTCCTGCTGCGATCCAACCAGCCATGCGCGAGCGGATTTATGCTTTTCGTCAACTAGAAGCATCCCTCAGAAATGTTGTGACATGAATATCGAATGCGAACACTCCCAACATAGGGGTTGAAAAATTCCAAAAATTTTATGGTCCCGTATCGACGTGCATCCTTTGCCGGTTTTTTCGCTACAAGTACTCAATCTGTAGTCAACCCATCACCTCCTCCGAAGTAAGTCTGTACCTGTTGCTTGTGTTACTTGCAGGATCGGATAGATTTGAGGTCGGAATGTTTTATCTACCAAACTATGATTTCTTCGTGTGTAATTTCCGATGTAGAAACCAAACCTTTAGCCCGATTTGACGGCCTGTACGTCAGGATATCATCTGCGCGAGGAAAACATAACCAGGACCATATCCGAATACGTATTCCTGTCAAGATTATTGTAATTACAGTCGTTGTGTGGTATGGTAAGACGGAGATAGAAGTGTCCCAGACACTCTGATTGATGTGAAAGATACTCTCTGATGTGAAAGATACCCTCTTGATTCAAGAATGATTCTTGAATCAAGAGAGAAGAATCAATGGAGAACTGACATGACCACAAAAATTATCCCAAAATGCTCATATTATGGAAGTTCACGTTGAAAGAGACACGACATATGAAAATTTGGAAATGTTCTGTGGTAAAAGTGATTGAAATTCGAGTCTGAAGTTTTTCAGGTTTTGAATTGGCGCCATTCAATATGGCGGCGACTGCACATGAGTCACGTGTCTTCTAGGTTGACTCGATTGATATTAGTTCTGAGACAAACCTGCGTATTTCCACCGCGAACTTCGATTATTCGAGTAAAATAAGCACTCTATTGTGATTCAGATGAGAATTTCCGATGGAAAATCACATCGCAATAGTTGGCAAAAACAGTGGCACATGTGGAGCCACCACCATATTAGATGGCGCCAATTCAAATTGTCAAAACTTCAGTGATGATTGAAAAACCACAGAGGCGTCCTAAACATTTCAAACTTTTTTCCCTGTATCTATCTTGCTGCGAACTCTCAAATTCTCACATTTCCCGGAATGATAGTTCCCTATTAGAAGACACAACCGGTTATTTCAGTATTCTCATTCAACCTGGTTCCTGCGATAAAGGTCTAACTTTCCATATTACACATTTTCTCCTCATTCATTAGAGGGTATCATTCATTTTTTTCCTGCAGGCGTCGCAGCAGCGCACATTACTCCTGGATTAAGCTTAAAACAATAACCTTACGCCATGGGAAACATGGACTTCGGAAACGTTAGACCCATCGACATGGTTTTATACCTAAACTTCATGTTGGCTAGATTTTTCTTCTCGTGTAACATTTCGTTCAGGGCTATCGAAAATGAAAACTTCCGGGACTTCGTTCAAGCTCTCATTCAGTTCGGGCAGTATGCTGCACAAAACGGTGGAGTGTACAATCCGCCCTCGCGGCGAACTCTTGTCGAGTCTATCCTCGACCAGCTCCACAATCAGTGGGTTCTGGAAAAAAGAAGATTGCTGCTCGACACCGACCTTGTCTTGCTGATTGATGGATGGACAAACTCTGCAGCCAACATGAAATATTTAGTTTTCACGGCTAGAAATGCAAACGTAGATCATGTATTCATATGTTTTGTGAATATGTCTCCGCAGGATGCAACTAGTGCCAATCTGAGAAGGGTAATTCGGGATGTGATACATCAGATACCCCATGATTATCGGGCGAGAGTGTACGGGATCATCACTGATAATGAACTCGCCATAGTTGGCGCAGTTGAAGATGTCGTCACTGTATACAGCCCTCCAGTGTTACGCGGTACTTGTTCTAGTCACAGCACCAACCTAGTTATCGAGGATTCCGTTGATCTACAAAGAATGAATGAAATGAGGGACTTACCAAGAGATGTTGATGGAACTAGGAGGCACAACACCTCAGATGTACTCTGAGACTCGTTTTTGCTATTTGTTGAAAACTATCCTAACAATTTTGGCGAATCTGGGTCGTCTTCGAGTAATCAGCAGGATGGACAACGTTGCAATCCGTGATAGCGTTCGTGCTATGCTGCATAGATTAGCCTTTGAGTGGTGGCTTGAATCGACACGTGAAGCTTCGAACCCCATTTGCCAGTTGATAAATATTTGCCAGGGCCTCGGAGTCAGCATAGCTCGTGCTGTTCAAGGATGGACCAACGCGCGCCAGACTTTTATAGAAATGGGCAGGCCAGAGCTGAACGAATTGATTGATGATCGATTAGGAATACTCATTCACCGACGAACCTTGCACATTGGCTTTCTCGCAAATCTCTTGCATCCGACCTATCAAGAGCGGGAATTGAGCCCTGTACAAAGACAGGTATCTGCGTGAACATCTTGGCGATGATATCTTTGATGAACTCGGGCACTATTTCGACAACATTGGGCAGCATGAACGGCTTGCTGCTGGCTTTGAAAACAAACTATCAAGCGTAAAATGATTCTTTCGCTCCAATTTTTCTGCAAGATCACTATCTCTATAATCTAGAATATTGCCGCATTGAGCCGCAGCGCCCGCACTCAACAACCAAGACAAAACCTATCTGGGCTAAAAGCAAGCAGACGACCAGGTAATTTTATCGGTCGGTTTGCCTGTTGAACGTCATCTGCGGCAAAAGCGCCCCACTCCTTGATTCTGCCGCTGCTTATGCACGGTGCATACGGCGGAGGCTGTCAACCAATCGGAAATGGGCGACCCGACAGAAGTAGGACCTATCTGAGGTAGGTTGGTGACTCGGCCAACTCTGAAGCGCATGTGATTGAGAAAGAGGGGATTTCAAAGCTATGGATTAAAAACAATGTGCAACATCCGCCAAGGTGGGTTGCCATCTAGTGGACGAGACATACGGTACTCAACTGGATGTTAAATTTGGTGTCGTGACAACCGGAACGGCTATAAGATAAGAGCAACCGAATTCCATGTGCTGATAGATGAGCTAATCCCAAATCGACCTAACTTGTATGTTTCATGTGAAGTTTACGTGAGTGTCATTCTAATATCATGTTGCATTTTATCGAGAAGGTAAGTTGGTGGCGCAGGAGCCATCAATCGCTAAGAATGCTTGTCTGCGCCCTGTTCCGTTTGCGCGGCCTCAAATCCCGACCAACCTGCGATCATGAGTCTTGAGAGGAATTCAAACCATACCTCAGGACATTCCAAGACAAATCGGGCCAAACTAATTGTTTGATTATAATCAATGATTAAAAACGAAAAATTATCTCGACTCTGGAAGCAAGTGCAAACTTCTGATCTCGATCAAAAATCGAAGAAAAATCAAAAATTTCGGAACTGAAACTGTGAGGATGTATCTTCCTTCGTTTATAATCGAATGTCATTAATATTGGGGAATTGCTTGCGAGTTGAATCGCAAATGGCAATCAACCTTTAGACTGCCGCACTTTTCCTCAAAATATTCACATTTTCCAAGGATTTGACTCATTCATTCGAACATTCGATATGTCACGAGGGTTATACAAGAACGGAGGGGGAGGGGGGCGGGGTCATTCACGAGCAAGCCGATTATCTTAAGCGTTAAGTGCAGTTACCATTATACAACGATCGATTTTCACAATTGGCTGCTGTCAAAATGAATATCTGCTCACCAATACTCTATCTGCGTGATCCGAGAAAATGACTTCCATTGATTGGACTGATACAACCAGCGTCATCCGTGGAGATCCTCCGCGGATTATATCTAACTGGATGACCCAAAATCCAATGGGTGTAAGGACTGCAGAAAATTATTGCAGTCGGTACAGGCAAAGTACGCTACAATAGTATATTATGTGTCGAGCGCCAAAAATCTTGGTTCTTCGTGAAAACTTTGTTGGGCGACCAACAAGGTTTTCGTGAAGAACAAAGATTTGGAACGAGACGCATATGCCGATTTATACGGCGAGACGTGCAAAAAGCCATTTGCGGAATGCTTTCTCGTTTCCTGCCGATGACCCAAGAATTGAATTTCAGGGAAATCTTCCTTTGTTATTTTCATTCACTCAACAATCTTTCAACTTTTCTGCATCAATATTCATTATCAAAATACACCGCCCATCTAAAGGTTCAGCATCCATCAAAAATATTTTTTGAATAATTCTATCCAGTTATTCTCCATATACCACTTGCAAATGCTGTATTCTACACTTGATGTTATAATTCATCTTTCAAGGTGAATAGTTTCCTGGGGTCAGAAGAAATCTAGGAATGCCGCTTAGAAATGAGTGAGCCCATCGCAGGAAGGGCAGAATATATCGAAATTCCAAAGAGATCAGCGAAAACGTGTTCAAGTTTTCGAATGCCATAGAAAGATAGCTGAAAATTAGTTTTTCGCAAAATGGGAATGTTAATCGAAAATCTGTATCAACCAACATCTTCAGAATGATGCAAAACTACGTGGAAATGATCTCGGTAGATTTATGTGGCGGAGCTTGGACGCTAGGAGCTTTCGGCGAAACTTAATTTGAGAATTTTGGTTAATTGTTGATATTTGGGCTTATGTTTAATAGACAAGTTTTGATATGTGAAGCTGAAAAATTAACTGAGTGCATCGTTATATGATTAGGAGCCATCCCTGAGAAATTCATACAGATTAGTGGAAACGTTTTCGAGATCTAAATGAAGAATTGCGAATTAGAAAAGAGGAGAGAATCGAAACTTAAGTTAAATATGTCCCTAGAGTTATAATAAATCAGTGGATATGGCTCAAAAGAAACTGGGCTTATTACACAAGGACGTTGAACAATGCCTCAAGATTCAAAGAGATCGATGAAAGTGTATACGAGTTTTTTAGTGACATAGAAGGGGAAAAAAAAAGTTTTTCGAGAAAAATGGAAGTGACGATCAAAATCCCGTATTAACCAATCCGTTCAGAACGATCAAGAAATATTTAGGGAAAAATATTTCTTAATTCATATTGAGAGTCTTAGATGCCAAAACGTTTGGATCAACCCGGTCTGAAATTTGGGTTGAATTTTAGGTAATCAATTTGATGTGGAAGAAAAAGTATTGAGAGGATGAAGCTGTCAATGGGTTAGGCTCATCATTGATCAATTCAGAACAAACCCTCAACGTTTCAAGTAGAATGCTCCGGGGGTTCAGGAGGACTCGCGTGACAAAGGGAAGACAACATACAGACACACATTTATACGGACATACTCAAGGTGTAATTTAAAATAATTCACAGGGAGCGTTTGAAATTTATAGGGGTACTAATCGGTAGGTCTCGGCAAACAAAATAGGACAGATAAGCTCTTATTTGGGTAGGGCCCGAGCTAGAGGATCAAAAATGAGAGAATCATAAAAATTTTAAGCGAAGATTTCCGCACCGATACAATACTTCCTCTCCGAGAAGGCAAAAGTGAATACTCCCTATATTAATCTTAATTCCTGGAAAGAGATAAACTTGAGAAACATTCGCAGATTGGTCAAAATTCATGACGATTGCACGAATGATTATAGATTTACAATGGATTGTTTATTTGAGCCAAGAATTCTTAATAAACTTGTGGAACATTTGCAGACTACTCGGAATGAGCCCGAATTGATTTTTGTATTTGCATGTACTAAGATTTTCTTAGATTTCAATGCACTAGTATAGAAGTGAGACTGGAATCAGTTGAATCGTTCTGTTTTCCATTCATCGAAAAAGTTAATCCAGAAGATAGAAAAACAGATTGTCTAGAAGTAGATCATGATCACGGAATCTACGACAAAATGCCCATCTTTTACCCAAGCAGAAATGTTTCCATTTGAATATCTCTGAGACGACATTCGAAGTTCACCTGACATCCTTGCAAAATCTTTCGACTTGTGTCAAAACCATTTTAATACCCAGAATTGATAACTGGAATTGCAGAAATGAAGACATGAACATTTTTACGCGATAAAAAGACAGATACCAAGAATAACAGGAGTTCATTTTGGAACACCCCTGCACCTACAAGACAACCTTAACTCTTACTTCAGATGCTTCAATTATTCGAAATCTTGATAGACCAATCCTTTAACTGTGCCCTATCCCTTCCAGCAACATGAGTTCTACGAAAAAAAATACTAGCTACTGAGAAAACGTCTCTGAACCCGCAACTCAGCTCTCGATTGCGAGCTCTGCTTGACTCATCCTCCTTTCTTCCCTTTACTTTTGGATCGTACATTTCCGCACACTCCTATGAGATTAATGGCAACCTGGCAAGTCCGTACCGATTTTTTTTCTTAAAAAACGCATCCTCGCGTTCACTATATTCTTGTACAAAGGTCTGAAGGGTCTATTAGGCCCATCTAAGCAAACTAACTATACAAACGTGTGGAACGATTACGCGAATCCAAGCTGCGGGCTCTACTTGCTAATTAGCCGTCCTTGCATAAGCCCTCACGTATACGTACAGTCTGACCACTTGGACGGCTTCATTTGCACCCTCAACCCGATAAGAGATAACACACGTAGCAAACTCTTGTACACGATATTATACCATATAGCTATTTTCCGGGATAGCGACAACAGAGTTTAAAGAGATGAAAGACAAGAGGAAGTGGATACTTATTGGCAAACGTTTGGTATAGCTCATCAGTAGTGTGATAGCACGTTGGTGCATGGAAAAGAGAAGTCAAGAACAAGGAAAGTGGTATGAAGCAAGAGGTGAAAATGTTTTGCGACAAAAGTAGAATGTATATCAAGCGATGCGGTTGTCCCGGTTTTGAGCTGACGATGTAATCGAGGCCTTTGCTTCACTTTCGACCGATATGGTACAAATTACGGTGCTTCGACTTCACCGTGCAATGGTCACACCTTCATGCGCCGCCACTGGCAGCATAAACGAGAGGAGGGAAGAGCTTCAAGGTCGATTTCAAGATCGTTTTCACATCTGCCGCGTGAGACCCATACGATTACCGATGAATCAGTACAACGGAAATAGACTGTGAATGAAGTGTATATATATGCTAGTGCAAAACGTTATTTCATGATACGCTGGAGTGTATAATATTTTAACCCCCTGTAATGATCTTCAAGGAATGATTTTTTAGTTGTGTAGTCATAGAATTGAATGAATTGCGATTCAAATATTCATTCGAATCATCCGAATTCCAAAATTCAAATGAGTTATCACGCGCCTTCAGATACTGTTTCGAAATTGAAAGCATTTTGGCATCAAATAGTACTTCTGAATTTTATAATGCCAGCAGCTCTAGCTGATCAACTTTTTGATGTGGAAAAATATTCATTGACGTTCTTTTTCATTTTGCATTTTTTGGCTGCTATTTTTCAATGCAATAGATATTCTATAACCAATGTCAATTTCCCACTTACAGCGAGCATCAGCTAAGGATAACAAATTCAAGATATACTAAAGGAAAGCCTCAGGCAATGTATGTATGAACTTTGCTGAATAGTATTGTACATCTCACTGGAACAATGACAAGTAGCTGATAAATATACTATTCGCAACGTAAAGTCTATTCAAAATTCTATTTAACTACGTTTACGAGCTCTTGATGTAAGAACATAGAAACAAGTTGAAGAAAATATCGAAGATGGTAAGTGGTATATTTCGTCTTCTGCAATGATATTAGTACCACAATTTCATCCTCTCGGCGTTGCAACTTATTAGGAGAATTGCAACCATTCCTCTTCGAACTTTATTCCTTATTGTCTTCTTTGCTGTGACTTCTTTATCGTTATTCACTATGGAGTTCCTGTATTACCACTTCAGGTTAACATCTTTTCCACCAAATCATTCAATTTTGAATCCATGTAATTGAATGCACAGGAAGTTTTCATTCTTAAAATTCTTCTGGTAATTCCAACACTCTACGTTTACATAAGGGGCCGTACACATACTACGTAACCAAAAATTCCCTGTTTTTGACCCGCCCCCCCCCCTCGTGGTAAACCGTGACACATGACCGCAACCTCTCCCCGCCCCCCCCAAACTACGTCGTAAATTTACGATCAACCCCCCTCTCAGCCCTTCATCGGTTCTAAAAGAAAGGATTTGAGAGATTTTTTGTTCACAACTTATAAAGAAGCATTTCGTGTTATAGCAGTTTTATTACTCGCTGGAACTATCGAAATACGATTTGAAAGACGATTTCATAGGGTAATTATAAATCAATCGTTGGATGTTTCACTTTGATTATCTGCGGGGAAGATGCCGTTGCCAATCCACGGCTCTATATTTGTTGTAACTGGCATCGGTTCATCTACTACTGCCATATCATGCAGTTCAGTAGAATCTTCAATGGTTTCTACATCTACCCACTCAACCGTGTCTTCAGAAGTTGTACACAAGACTTCCCCTGGACGTCTACCGAGCACTTTCAAGGGCCTCACTCGTATTGAGGGAGCTTCAACGTTAAGAACATTTTTCCTAAAATGAGTGAATGAAATGAGAGATTTGCCATTTTATTTTTCCCAAACTTGATAATAATGAAAATGCAACGTACTTGTGTAGCGATGCAGATACTTTTAAACCAAAATAAATTCCACACTCAGGACAAGTCCTTCCATCGATATCGTCTTGCACAGCTAGACAATAATAATCGTAGGGCAATTCTTTCGTCTGAGGAAAGAAGGGGCGTAAAGTCAATGACTGCCTGACGAGAAGAGATGGAAATTTCTTCGTTGAATGATCCGATGGTGGAGGCACACTGAAGGGATCTTGGATGATTGGAAATAAAGCCGGGACAAAATTCTGGTACAAAATTTGTTTCAAATTACTTCTCTGGGGAGAGCAAACGAGCTTTATACTGGTAGCTTTTATTACTGCACCAGACTATTAGTCACTCTTTTTGACTTACCATCACAGTCTCGATTTTTCATACAACTCCTCAGTTTTGCTTTCGCGCAAGACCGTCGAATTTTGAAACGAGTCCAGTTCTGCGGTGACGTAGTATTCGAACTGATCCCCCCGGCCCCTGCCGTAGCAATCGTAGTAATTTTCTCACCCCCCTCCCCCCTCCCCAAATCAGTTACGTAGTATGTGTACGACCCCTAATTCATCCAGTAAATAACTTTTCTGCAGCAATGCAATCACACGCTTCTTTTGATATTGATTCCATAGGCTAAATCATTTAATACTCTGTTTCTATTGTATTTTCAATCTGCAATTTGCTTATGTCGTTGCACATATAGTAACGGTGTACTCAATTTCCTGTGTATGGTTACTGATTTTGGAACGAAAACCGACAATGATTTGAGGGAAGTTATTTCGTCCTTTTTATCAATTGTCGTCCCTTGCAGATTTGGTTTCTCGATAGAGAAAAGGGAGAAGAGAGGGGTATTTGTTGGAGAGAAGAACAATTTCAGCTTATGAATGAACAAACCATTATATTAAATACTCTTGAAGCGACAAAATTCAGAATAATTCTTATGATGAATCGCGCTCGCTCATTACATGCATTGAACTTAGAAAATATCTTGCCTTGATGAAATTTACAAACAACCAGTTAAAAATAGCGTTGAATACACCCAGATGATCAAGAAGAAAAAAAATCATCAACAATCAAATTCAAACTTTTTGCAAGATGTGTAAATCCCTTGGACTAATTCTGTAAAAAATCTTATCATAAATATGGTAAAATGTCTGATAATCCATCTGGAGGATGCGACCCAACCCTCTTACTCCTTTTTTCAGCAACGCCTGGGAGTCAGAAAATCGCTTACGAATTAATTTTTTATAAATGGGAAATTGCCTTTGCAGATTTACGCCCATGAATTTTTCTACCAAACTCTCATTTCTGGCGTAATGGTGGTCTATATTTGTTAAAATATCAAACATCGTTATTGAATCGTGTACAATATACCTACGTGATAATTCTATCTCAGTCTTGCAACATTTGTATAACTTTTGTAGATGTTTGGGGTATTGTTTTATTACCCAGCTGAGTATATCAGGTGCACTATGATAAGCGAGACTCTCAATGAGTGTAGTATGTTTTACGATCAACTTCATTTCAGTTTCATAAAGTGAGAACTGTAACAGTCTGCAGAAAGGTTTAGTGTTAAGATTGGTCATATCTATTCGACGATGTGGGAGATAACCGTAATTCAATAACAAAATCGCACTTTCAACATCCTTATAGTTGGTTGCAGTGTCAATAAGCGTATAGCCTTTGTTATCCACGGCTTCAACACTAGCACCATAACTCAATAATAGTCCAACGCGGTCTATTCTCGATTCAAAAACAGCTACATGCAAAGCGGTGTACCCCTTTGCATCTACCTTCTCCAAATCATCAAAATTTGACTGCAAAAAGAATTTAAAGACATCATCTCTTTTATTTTCCAGAGCTAGATGAAGGAGCGGTGTACTGGTGGATATTGGAACACGTTTGTGATGAAACTCATTCAAACAGAACTGGATAGCTCTGAGATTTCCATATCTCATCACTGCATGGAATGATCTAATATCGTCACAAATATTAGCTCCATGATTGATTAGTAGCTGTAGGATATTTGCTGATTTTTCATCTTCGTCGGATACGAGCATTCTATTGAGAGCAAAAGAAGTTCTAAACGACGATGCAAGTTTGAGTGTGCTCTTAATGTGTATCTCGTCGTTGTCGTCAGTGACACTCCAAGTTTCCTTTGGGTTTGCACCATTTCTGAGCAACGCTTCGACAATATCAACTCGATTTTTCGCAACAGCTATCTGCAAAAAAAAACTTTTGATTCATGATTTGATCTCAAATTGGCATTATCATTGTCGCAATAACTTCCTTCACCGAATTCGAACAAAAGAGTTTGGCCAAGAATCATAACTGAAAGCATTGAGATCAATATTATGTACCGTACATTTACCCAAAAATTGAGTGTTAACATATTTTGTGAGATTTCAGAGAAATTCGTGCAATATTCACTCACAGTAAGCATAAAAACGCGCCTGTTACCAGATATTTTACAATATTACAGATCAAAGTCCGACCAAATTAAAAATGAATGGAGGTTCTATCGTTTATTTTATTTTATTTTTTTTATTTTATTGATGAAATTGAACGGGTCTTTGAGACCCAGAAATACATTATGGGGCATAAATACATAAATTTGATAATAACATAAATCGTGCTTAGAATAGGTATTAATTATCATATCTGATATACACTAAATATGAAGTAAAAATGGTAAATAAGATTCGAAAACCAAGTCAGCTCAAACGTACCGGGCCAAACAGTTCACTTTTTATCAAACGCTTGAATTTTGATTTATCATCCACTGATGTTATTAGAGGAGGTAAATTATTCCATAATGTAATGCACCTAGGTACAGTTGAACTTGAGCCTCTGTTGGATTTATATTTAACTCTACGAAGAGCAGTGGTTGTTCTAGTTCCATATGGTTGATTATAATCCACTAATTTACTTGCGAGATAGGGAATTTCATCTCTAACTCTCAACAAAGAGTGCATGGTCAACATATCATTATAATCAAACAATACTTCAATTTTAGCAATGTTGAATCTTTCATATAAATTATCATAATCATGGTTGAATTTATGGAAAAAGATCTTACTTTTGAATGCTATATATCTAAGCAATTTATGCTGAACTTTCTCCAACTCATAACTCAGATAATCTACATGGGGTCTCCAAATCGGAGAACCAAAGCTAATCTTTGGCCTTACAAGAGTGGAAAAGAGATATTTTATACTTTCTGAACTCGTAAAATCGGCTGTACTCCTTTTTATAAAACCAAGTAAACGATTGCATTCATTAACAATGTGCTCAGTGTGATCTCTAAATGAGAAATCGTCTTTGAATATAACCCCTAAATCCCTGATTTTACTCACTCTAGTAAGAGTCTTCCCATCAATGCAATAATCAAATTTTATCAGTTCCTGGTTTTTGATAAATGACAAGACTTGACATTTTCCAATATTCAAAGTTAGTCTATTCCTTTTAGACCACTCGACTAATCTATCAAGATCCCGTTGTAATTTCGTTGCATCAAGAACTGAGTTGATTCTTGAAAATATTTTTACATCATCCGCATAAATCAGTACCATACAATTTTCAAAGCAACTCGATAAATCGTTTATGAAGATTATGAATAATATGGGTCCGAGATGCGAACCTTGCGGAACACCAGATGTAACTTGATAAAAATCGGATCGTGCCTGGTTAATTCTGACAGATTGTTGGCGATCAGAAAGATAAGACGAGATCCATTCAATTAGACCTGTGTTGAAACCATAGTTATGAAGCTTATTGATCAATATATCATGGTCAACCGAATCAAATGCCTTTGAAAAATCAGTATAGATAGCATCTACCTGCGCATGTTTATCGAGATATCAAATTCAACTTCATAATCAAACTACACTAAGCAACAAAATTTTGGGCCAGATAAAGTGCATACTATGATTTTCTTGTGTATCTTTCGACGTAGAAACCAAGTCAACCCCAGTTTCATGGCTTTATGTCAGGTTTTTTTTCAATTCTCAGGAAGCAGATTTTCCTAAAACAGTGATTTTTACGATATTTGGTCATTTTCTGAGTCCAAAAATCTGGTAGCTCATCCTTGTAGTGCGGACCACAGGTGTATCGAGACTAATATGACTTCCTATGAAATTCGACCTCCTGAACACGATCCCTTTGGTTTTATACATGGAGCTCGAATGCGCAAAATTTGAGCATTGAGCAAGTCACCCCAACGGATTTTTGTCCTATCTTCTGTGTGGATCTCCCCATCCTCATACCCGGGTTTCGAATACTTGAATATAGAGCATCCTAGCTCCATTTGACCTCTGGGATCAAGTGGAGGAGATCAAAATATGAAAATGATAGTGCGATGAGTATCCAGGCCTATTAGGAAGCTTTTCACACCCACAAACCAATTTAAACGAAATCAAGTGTTTTTCGAAAAGATGTCGTTTTTCTTCTCTCATCGGTATTTCGTAATTCATAAAGGTTTTCCATTCCTGAGGCTGCAGCGGACCTCATTTTCGGATTCTGAAGGTGAAAATACATATGAAATGATAGTTTGCATGGTGATTTAGATGACGGGAACGTTCTGGGCTTTATTCAATGAGTTCCAAAATCAACGTCAAAATCGCGCTTTTTTCCTGGAAAGATTTCCAGGGCGCTTGCTCCACAATAAAATCTCATTTTTGATCGTCTGTGCGCAAATGAGTCATTTGCACACTATTTGTCGCTTTTCATTTGCTCACAGAAGATCAAAAAACATAGTATGATACTCGAGCGCAACGGTTTTCGCCCTTGTATCATAATATACTATTCTCATCGACAAGAAAAAAACTTTTCGTGTCTACACACAAAATGGTAGCAACTGGGATCCCAAACGTAACAGTTTGTTCGTTCTCGGAGACATGCGCCCTTGCGAGCTTCGATGTACAAAATTAGCAAAAAACGTTAGAAGAATACCTTGATCTACTACCAAAGCGCCTGATGAAGATTTAGTTCGACCGGGATCTATAACCCTATAGGAAGAGCGAATTAAAACACTGCTATTCATGAGCGGGAAAGACTCTCCGAATCAGTGTTGGCCCTCTAGCAAGTTTTAAAATTTTGGACGTGAGCTGTTCAATGCCACAAATAATTCTATAAAGCCCTATCAAGAAATCTCGATGCAAGAAAATACTTATCTTCATCAAAACCAATCTGAGATTTCTATCCGATAGAGCTTAAAAGAGACACCTAACCCGGGGAAGTAGGAACAAATTCAAACCCTTTTGTAAAACTCAAGTATTATGTCATCCTCTCACCAATTTGCTCGAACTAGGGGAAAAGGTCATGTTGAGTTGGGGCGGAAATTAAACGGTCGGGAGGTAACAATCGAACGGTTCGGTAAGAATCACGCGTCCATGCACAGCCAATAAAAAAGCTCCGTTGCCGTTAATGCCGTTGCGGGCGGATTTTTCCGAATTTTGCCGGTTATGTTATCCTCCTAGGTAGTTCAAAGTGAATGGATCGGTAAAATATATAACCTAAAATGATTCCCTTCCGGGTAATATGAGGTCTTTCCATTCTAAGTAGAAGCAAGCAGTGCTAAGTGTGCCATGAACTTTGCCATGGCCAGTGAACCAACCTTTAAATTTCATCTCATGGATGAATGCTAACGTTTCAAACTTCAACACCATGGAAAGTTTCTTTTCTCTACAGTTTATGCAAGTTCCCTCATGAATGAGGTGTATAGGGAAAGTGATATTCGAATTTTTTCTTATCATCAGAAAAATGTACCGCATAGGACAAGATAGATATTTAAACAATTTTTATGGGATAGCGGGAGCAGACAATTTCTAAAACTCTCAGCTAAAAAACTTGATGCTCACTTACACTCAAAGGAGTCCTCCCATAGTTTAGACAACTGTACCAACCACGTACTTCATTTTTAAAATGTATATCGGCACCAGCTTGGATCATTCGAACAAGAGTCTCAACTTCGCAATACTGAACAGCAGCAAGACAGGGCGAGCAACCACATTCATTGATGCAGTTTATTGTTTCATTATCACAGCTATTGTCCAACAAAAAATAGAGCAATCTGTCATCTCTGGCAAGGTGTAAAGATGTCTCTCCATGGTAGTTAGTTGCGTTGATATCAGCTCCCCATCTGACCAAAACTTCAACAGCCTCCAAGTTGTCTAATTTGACAGCAGTTAGTAAGGCAGTATCGCCATAATCATTTGGTAACTCAAGATCCGCACCAGACTTTAACAGCATGGTAATCAAATCGCAAGATCCTGCATTCTCTACTGCATAATGTAAACAAGAGTTGCCTCCACAATCAACTGCATTCACATCAGCGCCAGCATCCATGAGTTGTTCCACCAACTTCTTATCAATTGAAACATCTGGAACCACGACAGGTTTGTGGCCTTTAAAATGCACATGCGTAGATGAAGCTGTGCTTTCCCACAGCATTTTCTCTAATCCTAGCAGCGATGGCCATCCAAGAATCTTATTTTGCTTTGATGGCCTCGAGAAAACTTCCTCTTTCAGTTTTTCCACAAAATCATGATAACTTCTCAATTTGAGAAGAGCAATATGTAAGCAAGATCTGCTGTGCTCATCTCTTGCATTGATATTATTGATGTGCCCTTCACCTATGTTGAACTGACCTGATCCACTTATTCGATGACAGAGTATCTCCATCAAGAAATCATTATCAATATCTTGATTGTTTGCATACGCCATTCTGAAATATCTCTCCCAATGAGGATCCTAAACCCAAGATCTTGCCGATAAAAAACTCTCAGATCTGATTACCCACCCTTCGTTATTTACATCAGTTGCTTGCACCTTACACGCACTGATACAATTATTGCTGCAAAAGTGCTATTACTCAGACCAGCAGACGATTTTCTTGGACGAGTCGGAAATCGGAATTCGGGTTAGGGTTAGGTCCGAACGGAAATAAAGTGCCGATAAAAGGTTTATTCGATTATGTCGCTCACAGCGCTCACAGTGCTCAGAGCACTGGGGGTCGATTTTAAACTCCGGCCGTGGCCGCTAGACCACTCACACTGGTCGCGTGACCAGCGCGGACACGCTTATATGCGTGGGTCTGCGCGGAAAGAAACGTCCGCAGTCCGCGATTCCGCGTTTCGTACAGCAAGAACAGAAACGCGGAATCGCGGACTGCGGACGTTTCTTTCCGCGCAGACCCACGCATATAAGCGTGTCCGCGCTGGTCACGCGACCAGTGTGAGTGGTCTACTTAGCGGCCACGGCCAGAGTTTAAAATCGACCCCCTGTCAACGCTTTCTAATCGAATGCTCGTTCGGATTAAAAGTGTTGAAAGCGCTTTCGTCTCCTCTCAATCGGAATCCGTTCCTTCCAAACGGCCCGGGATACTAAGGTTGGAATAGCCGAACCACCTGACCCGTGGCGACGCTGGGTAGAAGGAACGGAATTATAGCGAAAGTGGACGAAAGGGCTTTCAACACTTTTAATCCGAACGAGCATTCGATTAGAAAGTGTTGAGAGTGCTCTGAGCACTGTGAGTGCTGTGAGCGACATAATCGAATAAACCTAAAGTAGGTTTAAAAATTTTACCACGGTGTGTTTGAACTTCGAGTGATTAGATATTTCGAATTTGTCGATTGTTCCTTTTTACTTCAATAACCCATGTAAAAATGGGAACCCTATGATCATATATGAACAGGGGGTCCAAGGACCCTATGACCATATATGAACATCTATGAAATGGTTGCATTTTCAGGGAATATTACATCAAAAAGTCACGATGCTGATCTTGCATAACCGAGAAAATCTCCAAGATTCCATTAGGTGATTGAATTAAAATGATCTGTAAGTAATATCATTATATATCTCAATAGAAAAAAATTTTAATTTCCAAGATCAAAAACGTTTGGCAAATTGGTGACGAACCTGCATAAATGTGATATTTCTCAAAATGATGATCTCAAGATATAACAAAATGTGCAGATTGGTCACCAATTTTCCCAAACGTTTTAAATCTTGGAAATTAAAATTTTTTTTCTAGTAGGAGAATGATATCACTCACAGATCATTTTGATTCAATTACTTAATGAACTCTTGGAGATTTTCTCCGTTATGCAAGATCAGCATCGTGACTTTTTGATGTAATATTCTCTGAAAATGGAACCATAACAACTTTTCGGATTTTAAAAAATTATGAAAATTGTTTCATAGATGTTCATATATGGTCATAGGGTCCTTGGACCCCATGTTCATATATGATCATAGGGTTCTCATTTTTACATGGGAAGAGATATCTCCTCTCGTCCTGGTTTTTGTTGGTTCACCATCAGCCCGAAACAAATGTGTAAATCTTGTAATAAATAGAATTATATCTCATTTTTATCGTGAAATCACTCATCACGTTGATGGAAGAGAGTTCCTTTTTTACGCGGATTGGGACGCAAACCAGTATCTGGTATATAATTCAGCTTATCTTCCATAGTTTTTCTAATAAACTCTCTGTTAAGTCGGCGAATACACCTAATACTTACTCACACTCAGAGCTATTAGGTATACATATTCACATTATAACAATTAAGGAGCCAGGCAAAATTTGTCCGTCCACATGCCGCACATCGGGTCGCCTTTTCGGAAGGGGTGAAGTGTAATGGGTGGGTGGATGGTTGGGGAGGGTGGTGGGTGGGTGAGTCAATGGATGGATGGATGGATGGATTGCTATGAGGTATGAGCCACGAATTATGGAGAATGAGATATAAACACCTCTGAAGAACGAGTCATGAGTTATGAGGAACTCAATTTATGAGGAACTCGAGTCATGAGGAACTCGAGTCATGAGGAACTCGAGTCATGAGGAACTCGAGTCATGAGGAACTCGAGTCATGAGGAACTCGAGTCATGAGGAACTCGAGTCATGAGGAACTCGAGTCATGAGGAACTCGAGTTATGAGGAACCCGAGTTATGAGGAACGAGTTTTGCGGAGTCTGTGATGAGGAATAAATTATCGGAAATGAGGCATGGTCATGGGAATAGAAATGCTGGAATTAAGTCTAATTACGTGTACCTAGGCCTCATCCGGTGTAGTTTGCTCTAGTTTGGTCCGGTTGGGTTTTATTCGGTGATTGGGTGGCCGTATGCGTCATGGGCAGGTTGGTGAATCCGTGGGTGATGGGTCGATGAGTGGGTCCGTGATCGAGTGGTCGTATGGGTCATGGGTAGGTGGAACAGTGGCCATGTGGGACACGGGTCGGTGAATTGGTGGGAATGTGTTATGAGGAATTGAGTCGTGAGGAATTGAGTTATGAAGGGTTACAGCAGATTGTTCGATTCGGAGTTACGTGAAAGGTTGTTCGATTCATTCTTTGGTTACGTCGTGTGTTATTTTGGATACTCTGTTAGGCATTCCAATGTAATAGTATCATCGAATTTTTTTTTCCAATAATTAAGCGCCAGTCTAAATTTTGTTCGTCCGGATCCCTCGTATCTGGTTGCCTATGTGGAAGGACTGAAATATCATGGGTAGGTGGATGAGTGGGTAGATGGGTGGCTTGGTCCGTGGTCGGGTGGCCGTATGGGTCATGGGTAGGTTGGTGAGTGATGGGTTATGGATTATGGCAATGGTACAGAGAAGTAGCGTGGAGGCACAAAAATAACGTAAATTTTTTGCGAAATTTATATCGATTTGAGCTAACCAGGGGTGCACGAGATGTAGGTCTCAGGTTTCGGTGAACAGTCTCATCCAACCCCCAACGACGATATCTGAAGGTTTACAGTTGGATGCTCAAGGGCTTTAGAGTTACAGACTTTGGTATTGCCCACAAGGGCTCATGCTAAGAAAACATAGTGGAAATAGGTCATTCATTGATGACATGTTTCGAGCTCTACAATATAAGTATTCTCAAAGTCAATATCTTTAAATGCCAGATTCTATTGGCTTCTGATGGTTCGTGCGTTCTTAATTGATTGATATTACATGCAATGTGTGCGCATTCATTGCTTTTGTAAAGTGTAGCTGTTTTATACAGGGGACTGACTAATTTCTGGCAACGCTGGTGATGAAATGAGACGAAAGAATAGGATGTTGGCATACTTGAAATTCTCATTTGGTAACTTCAAGAAGTAAGCACCCAGTTATTGCTTGCAACGCTTTGCAACAATTCCGTTAGGTTTACTATCAGAATATTTTACTTTAATGAATGTCAAAGAGAGATTACTAAATAAAATCACCAAACCACAACACTTATATTTAGAACAAAATTAAGTCAAAACTTGCAAAGTTATACTAGGCAGTCTAGATTTAATTTGTTCAATCCGGTATAACAAGTGGTTGTATAAAGGTGGTGGCTAGGGGGTGCATGGATGAATGAATGGGTGGATCGATGAGTGGATGGATGGTTGGGGATGATAATGGGGACGGGGATGGGGGTGGGAAGTACCGGGCTGAAATGGTATAGTCCGGTCTGGTTTGGTCCAGATTGGCGTTATTGAGTCAAATTCGGTCTAACCTATTCTCATGCGGTCTATTCCTTTCCGATTAGGTTAGGTATAGTCTAATTTAGTCGACTTTGGTCTAAGTGAGTCTAGCTCGATCTAGCTGGGTCTGGTTCGGGGTAATTAGGTCTCGTCCGGTCTAGTTCTGTTAAATTAGGTCTAGTTCGAATTAAAGAAGTATATTTGATCGGTCTTTGCGAGTTAAAGTCAGCTGGTACTGCTGAAATTTTTGGCATCAATCGAGAATGGATTTTTCTCCACTCTCGATCAATTTGAGAAATACCAGCTGACTTTAACTCGCAAAGACCGATCAAATATACTTCCATAATTTGAAATTCCCGCGAGTGATAAATACGATATCCGATCATATCGATCGAGTGTCATAATTAATTATATATATATATATCTCCAGCAGAAGGCCGAAGACCTGCCAAAAGTAAAAATGGTGAGAAATCAAATAGAAATAGCGGGTTAAAATCACTTTTCTCGCAAACGCTTAACGAAGATGAACTTTCGTATATAAAGACGTTCTAACTATCGCGAACATTCGGCCACTTGAGCCGCGTGTCAGTGGTAAACTCTCATTGCTCTTCTACCACTTTGAAAAGCTCGAGCAATGAGAGAAGGTCTAATTCGGTCTATTCCAGTCTAGTATTGTCAAATACGGTGTAGTTCCGTCCAATTCGGTCTACTTTTATCTAGGTCAGTCTAATTTGGTCCTTTTCGATCTAGCTCGGTGTAGTTGGGTCTAGATCGGGCCAATTCGATCTATATCAGTTCAGTTCGGTCTAATTAAGTCTAGCTCGGTCTAGTTTGGGGTGATTAAGTCTCGTTCGGCCTACTCCGGTCTAATTCGGTCTAGTTCAGTCTAGTATGGTCTAATACGATCTAGTTCGGTCCAATTAGGTCTAGTACAATCTAGGTCGGTCTAACTCGGTTTGGTTTGGTCCAATCAGGTTGGTCTAGTTCGGTCTAGTTTGGCCTAATTTGTTCTAGTTTGTAGTTGCTCTTATATGCACCAAGTCCGGAGATCAACGGTCAACTTATGCACACTGCACAATGAATTGAATTGACATCGCTTTGATTAACCCTTTACATTCACGCCATGTAACGGAAGTTTTTCAGCCTAATCGATTCATCAAAGATATACCAGCTCAGCTATTTGAAAAGAAACTATGCAATTCCGCAATATTCATTGTTGCTTACTTGAAGTTATATCTCCACAATTAGCCAGTATAATTTGATATAATAGCAATTTTGCGAACTATTTTAAAACTTTTTTCAAACACCTTGAATTGATCAGCAATCATTATTTTACAACTATTCTTATTGAACTATAAAAGCATTTCTGGTGCCTATGACTTATCAAGAACATTTACAAGCCGAACGAGCGGTAGCGAGTAAGGCAAAAACGCTAGTATATAGGATGCGGCGCACCCAACATTTTTTACAACATTTTACATGAACTATTTGTATCATTACGAGGTTGAAACTCGCGAAAGTGAATGATTTGGAACGAGGATCTCTCACGATTACGCTTCTCCCATAACGCGATATACGTACGTGATTTTTTGCATTTTTCCGACTTGGTCTCGGACTTGGTCTTGCATTCACGCACAGAATTTTTCGATAAAAATTACGGGCACAGTTAGGGTAATCGTGGGACGTCCGACATTTCAGCCTACTTATTGCGGATGAGTGTCGAGAAAAATTACCTATACTGTCTGGTAAATTTTATTTCAGGTCGAAAATTGTATCGAATTTGGTGAAAAAGTGAGGTGAATTCGGGTAAATTTTGCGGGCACTTGTAGGGTAATTTTTACCGTGCCAGTATAAAGAGCTGGGTGCGCCTGCGCGCGCCGCGAGCTCGGCAGCTCGCCAGCTCGGCATCTCATCTAACCTCAAAAAAACTTCGGTATAGAAATACATTATTTGACTCGTTCTGATGAAGATGCCTGGATTTTGATCCGAGGTCGAAGCATACAAACTGATAAAACCATTTGAAACTTGCTGAATCATCTTCATTCTTACTCCTGGTGATATTAATATTGATCAGAGCAACATCACTGCTAAATGGCATGACAGAAATCATCTCCTTGGTACAGGGAAAAATTACCCTACATGCCCGTAAAAACTGGCGCTCCTAGGTGGCGCGTCCCACGATTGCCGGCATGTAGGGTAATTTTTCCTTAACTAGTCTGGTAATTTTTATCGAAAAAATCTGTGCGTGTTCTATTGTATTCTGTTCCTTGTTCCGTGATCTTGTTTCCTCTTATCTAGGAACGAATAGTGAAATTCTATTTGAATCAAGGAAGTAAGATGCATAACTTCGTCATAAAGAAGTGAATCCTGCGTGCCTTTATCAGCTTATAACTTGGTAAAATCAAGAATAACTGGACGTAATTTAGGGTTAATGAAGACCATCCCTCACTCCGTACTTGTTCATATACTATTTAATCGAACCTATAAATTTTACTGAATAAGCCAGTCTGAGGTTGATTTTCTGATTCTAGAGTCAATGCTGTGGAAAATTTGTGAAATACTGCACACGCATAAAATATACGCAGCTCTGTAAACTGTTCGAATAAGATTCAATAACTTTCTCAATCTACAAAAGAACTATAATTCAAATCAGATTTCACCTCACAAAAAGACTAAAGTTTTCTCGCAGATTTGAAAATATCAAAGCCATCACGATCACCTCCATACTCATAATCGCAATTATGCGATTAAAATTTGAAATTTTCCCACCAGTATCGGAATCATTTGCGGCACTTATCTCAATAATGCGTGAACTGAATTTCTAAAGATTCCAATCAAACAAGGAAGCCCATCATCTTCTTGACACGCAGAATTGCTCATATATGCATCAGCTGCGGGCTAATTATGCATTACTCCGTTCGCAGATCGTTCTCAAGATCGGTAAGCTCGCATACTTGTATAGGCGTTTCGTCGTGCTATATACGCCCATATCAAAGAAGATGCGGCTGCGTTATATAGTCTCTCGCAATTGACATGTGCCGCAAGCTAAATTCAACCCTTTTTATACTCGAAACGCGTGTAATGCGTGTAATTACACGTCTTGGACACATATTTTCGCTGTGCGAGGCTTCAATAAAAGAAAGCATCCGCCCGATTATATCATTCAAGTCAAGCAACAGCAACAATCGTGAAAATTCACTCAACCTCTGTGCGAAAACTAATGCCAGGAGATAAAGCCTGTATCACATAACAGGCTGTGCACGTGCCATGATTAAAAATAAATTATGAAAATTCTGTTACGGAACCCAAAAATGATACCTACACATATCAAGCTATAGGAATTTGAAGACACAAGCCGAGTCAGTACCGGAAATTAATCTTCGGTACATGGATGCTTTTTTCTTATTTTGCATCGATTCACTTTAAATCTTAGGGCGGAAAAAATACCACCTGCGCGAGAAGAACTGATCCCTGCGATACCGATTTTCGATTAGGTACTAAATTTTCGCGACGACTGACAAGCAAAGCGGGTTTCTTGCAGAATCTTATCGACAGGGGTATTCTTTTTGAGAATTCCTTACATTTTCGAGTCTTGTGCGATCGCGAATAATTCAATTAACCGATTTCTCATTATAGTTTCTTGGTTGATAATAATACCAAGACAAAAATGCCCACCCGCAGGAATGCAAAGACCTCCTACTTATCGGTCCTCTTTGCGTGGCGATGGGATATATCCCGTACCGAAATAAGAGGCCAACAACGGTTCGATCGAGGTGAGGGATTATATTCACTTGAGAAATATGTAAGAAAGGGTTCATTGGCCTTGCGTCACTTGTTGGTGCAAGGGATCGTATTATATAATATATATATATATATATATATATATATATATATATATATATATATCAAGATCCTTTTTGCTCCAATGCGGAAATGACTCGTCTCTCGTTTGAGCTTCGTTGGCCCTTTTGCCGTTGCTCGAGGCACATTTGGGCAATATTGCGGTTTTTCGGTGTGGCATTCGGTTTACGGTGCACCATCAAATGACTCGATACTGCTGTTACAAGTTGCAAGGCCTACAATTAAAGGCTCTCGTTTCGGGGTGAAATTCATCTCTTCGATGGGTGTCGGTTTTCACGAATGAGATGATTTGGACGAGATCAAGTTGAGAAGCAAATTGGATCGATGTTTTGTGGTTAAAAAATGAAACTAAGATCTCTCACGTGCAAGATTGATGTGGAAAGTCCCTAACGTACGGTTTGTTCAGTGTGAAAAAAGGTGAAGTGAATGAGAGTGATCAAAAGGACTGTGGGGGTTCTCGATTACTTCATCGTTATGGCCAAAAGGAAAAGACACAATATGGGTAACGTTGCAATTTTCGATCGTGATTTTGGTCAGAAAGATATAGCAAATATTAATAACTCATGAAGAAGTCGTGTACAAATATCTCAGTTATATGAGTAATTCCACTCGAAACAGCCCTAAGGAAAAGGGTCATGTCTCGGATTTTCTTCCCAATCTATTCAATCGACCCTATTTAGTCCTAAGTAGAATTTTTCATCTACTATGGAGTCCTGTACACTATCCCTGACTAGAGGGTCAAAAATCACAAAAAACCGATTCTTCAAAGATCACTCATTTAAGAACTTTGACTATTGGATTCTTGGTGGATAATTTTGTGTTCTTTCAGAAAATGTAGCGTCGAATATTTTATTCGTCTTCTACGGCCTATTTTTGCTAATTTTTGGGATTCTGTTCTTAATAAGTATACAAAATATTGCCGCTTTCAATGAAATGAAGGCTAAGCAGTTGGCGGATATCTATACAAAAGATTCAGAGGAAACCTTTGCATCTGGCTGATGAAAAATCTCTACCGAATCAATCGACTGAGAAATCGTTACCAAGACTTTACAATCTGATTTGCATGAAACGGTTATCGAGTCTAATAAAATTCTTATCGATAAATGTCTATCACACCCATAACCATACAAACTTTATAATTTGTGACTGGAATTGCAGGCCCCAGTCGTGTAATGACTTTAGCAAACAGATCGATAAAGTTAGTTTCCAATCGGGTCAAAAAATCACATGTCGACGAAAATCACAGCACGCTAAGTTGGAATACTAATAGCAATGATAACAGCCTCATTAACTCTGACGCTAATTCTGACTTTCACGATAAAAGCTGAAATCCTAATTATACCTATCCGTATCACATGGAATATAATACAACTTTTATGTGTTTTGATTCGACCATGGATTCGAAAAGATAAGTCAACGTGGTTTCACGACGATACTCTTTCGAACCAGCCTCCAAGTCATTGAATATATCACGAACAAACATGAAAAACTCGGATTTCTCTGATAGAAAATTATCCGGTTCCAATAGAACTTGATCAATTTTTATACAAATCGGTAAATGGGAGTTTTCGGAGTCCCTGATGACAAAGTTAAGGCGGATTCTGAAAACTTAAGATAGCGTATCCAAAATATGATTTCAATATCGTGATCAGCAACGCCAAAAACCTCCACACAAAGTTTTTCAGACAGATCCAAGGAATTCCGGAAATTTAGGAAGCCATTTTGAATTTGACTTTTTGGATTTCTAAACTCTGGAATCATTTACATGATTAGCGACCCCAAAAACTATTTCATCAAAATCGGTTGTTTCAAAAAATGTATGTCGTATTAAGGCGATGCGGTCACCGTGCAAGCTGAACTTTGTTCACAGAACTCTCAAAATCTTTTCCATTATGGGCTGAACGACGAGTTATCCAGGCTTTATTATCATCTAACTTGGCCTGGATAACTCTTCGTTTGGCCCAAATCGGACTAGATTTTGAGAGTTTCGTGAACGAAAATGTACCAATTTGTAGGTTAGAAAGTACCCGCGGGCAAGTTATTCTCGTTTATTAGTGATAGCCTTGTGATTGGTGACAAATAATGAGTTGTCCACCACAATTCAGATGATAATACGTAATGGACAAATCGTCTCCAACTTCGTTTCGAGAAAATTTTTTGATTTACATCCAAGATATAATTTCCGGGTTGCACGGTGACCGCATCGCCTTAAGGCGATGCGGTCACCGTGCACGCTGATTTTTGTTCACAGAAATCTCAAAATCTTTTCCAATTCGGGCTAAACGGCGAGTTATCCAGGCTTTGTAATCATCTAACTTGGCATGGATAACTCTTCGTTCAGCCCAAATTGGAAAAGATTTCGAGATTTCTGTGAACAAAAATGTGCCAATTTGTAGGTTAGGAAGTACCCGCGGGCAACTTATTCTCGTTCATCACCGATATTAGTCTTGGGATTAATGAAAAATGACGAGTTATCCATCACAATTCAGATGATAATACGTAATGGACAACTTGTCTCAAATTTCATCAAAATTTTGAGGTGCATCTAAATGAAATATAATTTCCGGGTTGCACGGCGACCGCATCGCCTTAAAGGGATATGATACATCTCTGAGAGTGACAACTAGCAAAAGCAAATATAATCTTTCCTCCCAGATCATCATTATCTCGTCGCATATCGGTAGCTGAATGGACAGAATTAAATCAAAAAAGGAGTCAAAAGAACACAATAATCAATTGGTATGATACACTATATTTTCGACGTACGCAAGATGTCAGCCCTCGCAGTGCCGACGTAAAATATATTTGGCAGAGCAACAGTGTATATACACATTCAAACGTCGTAAATTATCCGTGGTTATGTACTTTGCAAGCTCACGTATGAAGATATGAGCGAAACAGCTCGTTACATCAGCGTATCGGTACTGACAATCAGTTTGCTCGCCTCTGCAAAGTTGCAGATGAGAGAGAAAAAAAGAAAAGGGAAATGCAAACACTTGCGATGGTCTCGTTACTTAGCCGTGAACACGTCGTAAATTAAGTCTTGCAACGTCTTGGACCGGCTGTATATCAGCTGATACAGAAAGTCCAAGAAACAAAGCATTTAGAAAGATTCGCGCTTTGTAAGGAGTATGAGATCATTGACAACCATAATAAATTAATATATTCACAGTCTGGCGCGTGAGGAAGAGATTGTTTTGTCTCATGCAGGTGGAAATATGTGGGTATGAAGAAAGGTTGAGAAATTAGATTGAAGCAGGCCAAATTCCGAGCTTGCATATATATACGACGTATATCAATCACAAACGTTGTGCTTGCACCTGCCACGGTACTGTGACGAGTTGTCTTATTTGGACACCACCTGGAGATATTACAGTAATGTTTGGTAGATTAATACCTACGCACTTTGCCCAAGAAGTGATTTTATTCCAAATATTTTGAGTTGTGCTTAGAAATATCTAGTACACTCTCTCAACATGAATCAGCCAACACAAACGGATTTTGACCGAGAATCAGCTATTTTAGCTGATTTTCAGCTATTGTAGCTGATTTTCAGTGAAAATCCGTCCACGTTGGCTGCAAATCAGCTAAAACAGCTGATTCATGTTGAGAGAGCAGTTGATGATGATTACTTACATGAAAATGAAAATTGAAAGATCACTCATTTGACTCATTTTTTATTCCAGAGGGCACATAATCACTGTTCTAGCGGTTCATGAACACGGATTTCACCATCCATTCACCTTATGACAAACTGACTCCAAAAAACTTTCCGACTTTTTAGCATTTTGTGCTACGACGAAAAATCAAAAGAACGCACTTCAAAAGACTCTAGCTCATCAAGTGAAAAAATACACCTTGCGGAGCAGAGGTAACAATCTATCAAACCCTGATTGTTATAACTTCTCGATCAAAGAACCCCTCATTCTTCCTTTCTTAACCCTCGTGCAATAATCTCTACCCCATTATTATCATAGACTGCACCAGCCATTTTAGTTTTTTACAATACTTTCGACGTCATGGAATACCTCGTTTGCCCTTCATCTATCTTTCACAAAAGAAAAAGAGAAGCCTCATCGCAAGCAGATCATCCCAGTAAAGCGAGATGCGTTCAATCTTGCAGCAGGCCCTTACGATGTCTCGAGTACCTCGTAATCGACGAACCTGATGATTTTCTGCGCTAGCTTTTGAAATGGAAGACCATGAAAGTACGTATGGGGCTGTTGCGTGCTGAAAATGGCCTCGAATCAATTCCAAGGCGCATTGGCGCCTCTCCGCGCAGACGCGAATCCGATTATCCGGATTGCATCCGAGCTAATTCAATTTGCCTCTGGCTAGATTGAATTTTCCGCGCCATCTCGAAAGTATATTAGATTTAAGTTCCTCGTAAGATTTTACTGCTCTGAAAGGCGATTCGTTGAATTATAAAGTAATCTTGATATAGTTGCGTACGATTGATAGCGAGCTTGCGTGAGGTTGAGGCTTTTTTCCTAATTTTGCGCAGCATCCGTTCATCAGTTTTCTGGAATTGACATCACACATCAGAAATGAGGATAGCTGAGGCTCACGTGTAAAAAAGTTAATCTTCCAATCACAGTGATAGTCGATTCATTATTCAAAAATTCCCTTCTATATAATCGGCATTTCAAAATCATCGCGGGAAGCCTTTTTTGTTCTTGTAATCTTGCTTTAGTATCTGAAGATTCTTGAAAAGAGCAAGATTTATCGGACCTTTATCCTGTGGAGAAAAAAAATTATGTTTGGCTCAGCTTTGGGGAAAGTTTCCTTCGGGTCATGAGACTGAGCCAAACTTGTGCCATTAGCCCCCAAAAAAGTATTCAAGTTTGGCAGAAGCTTGGCATGGAATTGAGCCAGACTTTGCCCAGTTTTGGGCATGTTTCGGAAAACTTAAGGGTCTGATCAGGAAATTTGAGGAGCCTGGGGCTCAAGTCTGAATGACTTCTATCCAAAGTTCGACTCAAATTTGGAAGAAGAAATGTCAAGCTTTTTCTAATCAAGCGCTTTGCAGCATGTACTCCATGCGGGGTTTTTGCGATGCGAGGCGGGGCGCAACTTGTACCTACAAAAGTCGGGTCGAAAATAGGGGAACGCCCGGGTGTCTACAGAGGTGCATCTTGTCACCACGGCTCCTCATCGGAGCAAGCTTCATTCATGCAGTCGAACTGGATACTGTCTGCTTTCTGCGTGCAACAATCAGAATTCATCACAAAGTATAGCGTCGAAGGTAAATAAGGAGAGGTATTTCAAGAAACAGTAACAGACTCGAAAAATTCAATACGAGGAAACGATTGTAGGTTAATGATGCACTGCGGTTGTATTTACGAGATATTTATGAAAGGAATAACTTGGGATACTCATCTGAATAAGAGCAGCTGTAGTCATGCCATCACTGAACTATTATCCACGCTGAGGTTGCTGTCTTCACCTGCAAGGTCATTACATTTTTGTCAAAAATTTCTCGTGCGGAATATTTCCCCGAGTCGGCATCATCATATTGTCGGATAGCAACGGCCGTTGAGTTGATAACGGTTTGCTATTGGTAACCATCAAAGTTGTCAAGGTATAACCCGTGATATCATTCAACAGAGGCACTACACGCCACACTAATCTCACGTCACGGCACCGCCTGACACGACACGAAACTCATTCCTGCGAACCCAATTATCAATAGATTTGATTTATTCTCATAATCCATGACTGGTACTATAAAAATGAATCCAATCCATTGATAGTTGGATTAACCGGAATGAATTTCCTGTCGTCTGGAGCGGTGTCGTATCGTGAGATTTGTGTCATAGAGGGTTATCTGTCATCACCCTAAGGATTGTCTACAAACCCCGCGTGGAGTAAATATTGCGAGGCGCTTGTTTAAGAAAAGCTTGGCATTTCTTCTCCCAATTTTTAGCTGAACTTTGGAAAGAAGTCATGCAGACTTGAGCCACAGGCTTCCCAAATTTCCTGATCAGACCCTTAAGTTTTCCGAAACTCTGCCCAAAGTTAGGCAAAGTTTGGCTTAGCTTCTGCCAAACTTGAATACTTTTTTGGGAGCTAAGGGCACAAGTTTGGCCCAGTCTATGGGTCAAGTCTGGCCCAAACGGTACCCAAGAAAATTTCCCCCAAAGCTGAGCCAAACATGATTTCTTTACACGGGATTTGATCGTAGTGGTAGAACAGCATCGATCATACGTTTAGGTGAGACATTTTAATAATCTACTACGCACTACTACTACACTGGAATTTTAAGAAGAAACTGAGCCAATGAACCTTGGATTTGATAGAATAGTAGGATGAGGAATATTATTCTTGATGAAATTTGACCTGGTTCTGAGTAACATAGGTGAAGAAATTATAGATGACCTGCTAAAGTCGAGGCTATCGGATAGCGAAAAGTATGCTTACATTGCTGACAAAGCAAAAACGTAAAGAGAACATGAGGTTGTGGCTCCTTCAATACTCAAATAACATCGCAAATTCATTATCTGTATAAGTGACAGAAGCTAGTTTAGAAATACTTGACAAATATCACCACCCTCTCAAATATTGCTATTCAAATCATATTTGTGCAAATAAGACATACCAGCTATTACGCCAATGGTTCTTCGTTCAAACTCTAGAAACTGCTCAAGAATTTGAGCCTTGTCCTTGACCCAGATATTGTCATACTACTGTAAGTACTCGTATTTGCTTGCTTGCGATTTCAATGTCATTCTAAAGTCTTCACCCATTCTGATATCATAATATGAGTTTTCCAAAACTTATTCTCGCGAAAAGTCTATCACTAATCAACAAAATTGATATTCATCGTGGATATTCAACTACAAAGCGAGAATAAAATAACTTCAGATGATGCAAATTCATATTGTAGAACTTGCGCATGTGAGCGCAGCCCGATAAAATGTTTGAAAATGTTCTCGAGAATGGAAATCATGAAACGTGAGGTAGAAAGACTTGACAAATATCAAAACCATGTCGTGGATGACGATTGGCAATATTCCTCCTGTTTCATCCACAGTGCATTGTTACGTGCATTTAAACTCTTTCTGCTGCAAATTCATTTTCTCAGGCAGTAAAAAATGGGCAACGTGATCAATCGTGACGTTGTAGTTGTCTCGGCGGTTTCAAAGTGAACATGTTGAGGTTAATGTGTAGCTTGTCTGGGTAGCTACTAGTAATTTTTGTACACTTTGTCTTGGAAGTTAAATGTCCGAGACATCAATTTCACTGTCAAAATGATTGAGCACTTTTGAGTTAATATGCTCAGTTAATCATCTTCAGGCGTAATCAAGGGAAACAGAAGTAACGTGTTTGCTGATTGTTGATCTGGTCGAGGTGTTTTTGTTGATTGCTGTATTTTCAATTAGATATTAATTGGCTAATCAAATTCAGACTTTGACAGGACAATCTAGACCCTATGTAGTGGCGATTGTTCAACAATATCTGAGATTTTGCAGAGAAATTTCTCATGACCACAGTTCTCGGTTTTGAAATTAGAGATCAATCCCGAAAAAAATGGGAGCACATTTCATGAAGTATAGATTCAATCTTGTCCTCCTTCAGCGAAGAGGAATATCGATAGACTCACTAATCTAAGTGCGCCCATCAAAAACATTGCGAAAACATAAACTTGTCTCTGTGAGAATATGGGTTACGTGCACTGATAAATCGGGAAGAAGACCAGAAACGCGAAATTCAGTGGTTCCTGTGATGGAACTCAGTGATTCGATACTTCTGTGCCATCTTGATTGGACTTGGTCGGATATTCCAAAGATAAGACAAACAAGTCATTTTGGCAGTAATTCTTCGTTCATATTCTGGTGCCATCATCATCTCTACAATTTCGTATCAACACCAGTGTCATTAAGGCATATATATCATCATCAAATATGGGGTCAAAAAAGAGTCACTTCCGTATGTATCCCTTGATTTTTGTCATCTTCAAGTATTTTAATTCACCTACACATCAAGAGCTTGAATCGAACCTTCAATCAAACCCAATTTAAACAAAAGGCAGCGTCCTGACTAAGACATTGATCCTGGCAGGAATCACGATGTAGATCAATTGTGCCCTCACCTGTCGAGATCAAGCACCGCAACTCCGCATCAATAGCAACAACAATTCAACCTTTCAAGTCTCCTCTTATAGTCTAGTAAAATCCCAGAAAAATCCTTTGTACTCAAGCTAGCCACATTCCAATACTGAAAGAACGTAATGTTCTCCGCCATTCTCAAGAAAGACTATTCCAGTTGATAACTATCCATCTCATCAAACTCATCTGCACGCACCATCAAAGATATCAAACAAGGGCTGCATCTATCTATCTATCTATCTATACCACACATAGAATACGTCATGAGTAAAATTGCGGAACCGTGGAAGGAATCTTGCTTGGTCGCGACGCAACGGCGAGACGTCGCGCCCGCGTGTCGAGAGCACTGATTGCGCGCCAATTACCCATACAGTACTATACACTACATATACTCAAGCGCGTCCTTGTCAAGGTTGCAGCACCTGGCCGCAGACTCAGTACGTATGTACAATATACATATCTGTAGTTATGCCCAGTGCATGATCGAGCCCGCCAAAGGAATATTACACTTGCAATGCGTTATGTGTATATAGGGTGAAAGAGAAGTATATCTGCTACGGCGCCATTGAGACCGCGAATCAGAGTATAGAAGATTGACGTGACGCCTTGCGATATGTATCGAGCCATCGAACTCATTAGCTGCTCGAGATATCGCGAGATGCGTAGGGTAGAGAGGTTATATACTTCACGCGCGCTGTGATAGCTATATATGCACATTTTGTTGCACTTGACTCGTCTGAGATGAACATAAACGTTTGTGTAGTGGGACATATATAGACACTTCCGGTCGCGTGATGCAGCCACAGCACAGCAGCAGCAATAAAAGAGCGAATTGCACCTTGTCTCCGCTGGTCTTTTATTGTAGAAAAGCAAAGAAGGCTCGTGTAAATGCGGTTATGTCTGAACGGTGCTGAGGGTTATGACGTGACCGCAACATATGATCTTGAACTTCCGATGTTACATCGATTGATTTGGAACTTGACTAGGAGAGTAAGGTATGGCACATTGCAGATCCTTTTGCTCTTGACAGGATGCATGGAATTGTGAGTTGGTGACAAATTTCTAACTTCTTATCCTACCGATCGCGGTTACTATTTCAATTGATGTTGAACCAAATTTATTTTAGGGAGCGTTTGAGACATAGGTTCATGAGGAAAGTTCCATCAACTCCATCTGAGAATCACCCAAGACTCCGTAAAATTCATGATATCGCTGCAGACTACAGGCAGACTGTATGAAAAATTAGGGTATCCTTCCACATTTCTAAATCCGATCTGAGGTTATGTCAAATCCAGGAGAATCATTACCCCGGAGAGAGTGTCTACATTAGCTGTGCGTTCATTTTTACAGACTTTTTCACAAGTATGTTTTTAATCCAACAAAAAGTATGTCGGGAAAAGTAGTGTAGTTGCAACCTTTACAGGATGACTCTAGGGTGAGTTGGCTAGATTTCACTTGTCGTACAGATATATTGATAATTTTATCGTTACCCTAGTTTATTTTCATCCAGTTTCAATTCTGTAGAATATGAATTAAGAAGTATGTATATTTTCTGCAAACTGGGGTAACTTCGGGATATGACTTTGAGCACCCATAGCACTAACCATGGACGTCCGAATAAATTTTAATAACCATGAATTAAAAGCTGCTACTGTAGATTTTCGATTGATCACAGACACAATGTCTTTCTGATGCGAGAATTGCAACTTACACGGGGTTTGGAAGAAAGAACGATTCTTCTTTCAAAGTTACCCAATTTTACAGTAATCATGGGATCTCGTACATAATGTATGCTGCTCCAAAGTTAATCTGATGCGGTTTCACTTTGGGACACGACTTTGAGCACTCATAGCTCTGACCAGAGATGTCCAAATGGACTTCATTTACTTCGTAATCAAAAGCTGAAACTATAAGCTCTCAATTGACCACAGATACAATGCAATTCTGATGCGAGATGTACAGTTGACCAAAGTTTTGAGGGGCAAAAATGCGATTAGATGACCAAATTTACTCCAGTTGACGATATATCTAAAATGAACACTATCAATACTTTTGCCAGTATAATAAACTTCATGGTTTTCCACGATTCCAGGAGTTGATCCCAGTTTAATTGTCCACAAAGTTCTGTGGGATGATAAATTCCACTTACTCAAACATATCGCTATCGACGTCGACGAGGTCAAATTCATTTGGGGGTAAATAATCTCTTCATCAGATATGGAGAGGCTTGCATTACGCAATAACGTGTAATTTATGATGCATACAAAAATATAGATCAACCATGAACTTTGCCAATGTTCGATCATGAGCAGTTGGAACTGATTGTATCGACTATTTGCGGAAAAAGTTTTTCTAGAGGCCTGACTTTGTAGAAACGCTCATCAATATCTCGTGCGGGTGAAGGATGCATCACAGGAATGTGTTGTTAACCTCGCGGAATAAAAGTTATGACAAACATCGAACAAAACAAACGTCATGCTCCATTATGTTCCCAGCAAAAAAGGAAATTTTGTTCACTTGGCTAAGACAATGAGAGGTGCTACCCACCAGATGGCGGCACTATCGATTGCAAAGGTGGCCGATTGAAATAGCATCAGCTCAGGACTCAGATCAAACTCTTCTATACATCGTTCCTATACACTTTGAATTTTTACCCCAGCTTTGCTCTGAGAGAATAAAAGGACATCTTATCGCATTTCATCCAATATAATTCCTAGTATCAATTTTGTATAATTAATTCATCTTACGTGCATACACTCCAATTACTCTAAGAAAATCTCGTACCATTCCGTAGCATATTTTGGTCTTCTGATATTCGAATTTCATAACAAGAATCTGCCAAAGATGAACATTTGTGAAACACAAGGTTAAATGTAGAGATAAATGGATGAGGTCACACATCAAATACCTAACGAATCGAGGGTCTAAAATATGAAGAGGGAACGAATATTTGACATCACATAAGAGCTATGAGCAAACAGCATTTGCAAATACGATTCAACCTTCAAGGAACGCCTTTTGTTGGGATTCTTTCTTCCAGACCATGTCATACAAATAGAGTGAATGACTGGCACAAAAGGTAAAATACTTACTCTATAACAAAGTGTCTTTATTGCATCATTTGAGATTCTTCATAACTCTCGACGTACCATAATTCAAGATCCCATATTATCGATCGACACATACAATCTCTCTTTTTACCTCATTAGCAAAACTCATTCGGTATACTTCATAGAAATTATTGAGACTGAATAGCGATGGTCAATTTCGATTAGACGTCCTTCTATTTCATGATGAAAGAAAATTGCGGTCAGTGCAAGAGGTTATAGAGACTGATGTCTCGTTCATGACGTGATCTGGGTATAAGGTATAACAAACAGTAGCTTCAGGCTACTGTCTTGATGCTGCTGCTGTTTGTTTCACGTAGAAGAAGAAAAATGATGTGCTTTGATAAAGAGATGAGAAGATGAGTGAGGCAAGGTTGTGCTATGTGTCTAATGATTTGAGGTAGCAATAACTGTCACGGAGTGAGAAAATCGCCTTCAGTCATAAATTAGTCAATGTTTAACAGCGATGGAATTTTATGCTTGGCTTTAAAATTGGTTTGAATCCATTTTCTGAGAGCTCGAGTGTACATGTACATACATTGCGAACTTACTGGATACATTTTATACGAGGTGGAAGGAAGTTCACAATGATTTTCATGATATTCAGTCTCTGTGGAGCATGAAAAGAAGTGTCATATTAATTACAAATATTAGTGCCGGCCTGTATCTATTCAAGAAAAATCATATTTCATATATCAGATTAATGATGTTACAGTATAAAAAATGGTTTATTTGTCAAGGTGGATTGTTGCTTGCGCTAAACACCTTTAAGTGTGATAATTTATTTTTTTTCTATAAATATCGTGAAAGAAACTTAATGTATCTCATTATATATGAGACGATGAAATTTTTCCATAATAGTCATGGTCTGAATGAATTCTAGCCACGATGAGTTTATTTTTTGTCGAGAACTCTGTCATCAATCACAATTTGTCACAATTAAATGATAAAATCAACTGACTTCAATTGTGAATCACACTCTGCTGTCAATCTCCAAGTGTTCTTTGACTCTTTGTAACAATTTTTATTCCATAAAAAGGATGAACGGTCCATGATTCTTCAATAATTTCAATTTCAATCCAATCGAATGTCCTCGAACGATAGTACCAAAGAAATACTTGTCACTCAAGGATCTACCATAATAGCTCGAGTACTTCACACTGGCACTGCATCAATCACTTCTACTCTTATTATTTAAAAAATCAACGTTTCGAAGTATTCAATTCAGTCGATCTTTTCTCGTGATAAGCTGCTACTCATGAAATTCTTTCTTCTCGACAGCATCTGATAAATGAGTGCAATCAAATCATCCAATTTTGAATTCCCTACGGAAATTCCATACAAAAATTGAATACAATCATCAAGCAGCAAAAAAAAGTGAGTAATGCATCGAATAAAAGCTCTCGGGAATAGCTATATGGCTCATTGAATCGCAGATTTCAAACATTATCGGCGATTGGAAAAAAGTGAAAAAAAAAGACCTCGAGGCAGAGAGCTTAAAGTATATGATACCTTCGCACTTGTAACCAAGCGATATATAAAACGAGAAAAAGCCGCGAGCGCAAAAGAACAAAGCATTGCTTGGTGAAATACCAAAGGTATATATAGAATATAGAAGTATGGGGTGCGAAATCGTATGTATGATATATTCGAGCTTTGTCTCTTGTGGCTGCATGCATGCATGTGGCATATGGCTTCGACGACAGTATACAGCATCAAGTTCGCATTATATCGATTGTGCGGATATTCTCATCGATCCTATCGCTAACCGATCTCGCGTATATAGAACCCTAAGAATCGAACTTACATGCGTTTATATATATTTGAAACGATAAAGCACGTAGTGACCCTTAGAAGGAATGGTGGATGCTTTTACGAGATCTGCCAACACTTTTTTCCCCCATTTTCTTTTTTCCGTCTGTAGAAATTCCGCGAGCTTTGGTATACATATATCCGTCAATAGGCCGAAGGAAAGAAAAATACTGGAACGTGTGTTTGCGAAACGTGAGGATGTAAGTTCCATACGAAGCGACGACTTACTGTTTCTAGTCTGATGAATTTTCTTCCTTGGGTGAATCTTTTCTTTCTTTGGAGTTTTTACCCCTCAATTTGCGAGGGTGATGTATCTTATTCTGATTTTTCTCGGATACTATGCAGTTTCATCGTGTGTAAAGATAAGGAATATAATCATTACATACATAGAAAGTCGGAAATATACTTTGCGATGTTAACGGGCCGTGCGATTCATGCAAAGAATGAAAATTGTTGAGGTATCTCATTTTTATGGGAGTATTGAAAACCATTGCAAGTGACAAATTTCGAACGTCAATTGGCTAATTCATGGATGTATGCAGTTAGAGATGAGTACGCAAGAGTTCAATGAGCGGTAACTTGTCGAGTCTATTCACGCGACGTTTTGCATTGAGATTGAGCTTTTTATAGTAGTAAAGTCAATAGTCGTATAATTCTTGCAAGTACGGCATAGAGTGGTTGTACATACATTGCTGTACTTTTGCGACTGAAGTGTGCTTAGAGATGGTATGTATGTATCCAAGAAAGATTGCGCCAATGCTTGCATACGACATATGTAAACGAGCCTCTTACATAGGCGGTTATTGGGCTACTTTTGTACCTCACCTCATAAAATGCTACGTGACTCGCGCAAGACGTGAAACTGATGACATTTCAATGTCTGATGCATGGAAAATTCTTGAATTAAACGACACAATTTACCGCAAGAAAACATTCAGGATAATTTTTATTTTCTCTACGCAATTTAGAGCATCTACATGGAACTGATCACTTTGCAACGGAATTATTGCAGCTGTTTCAATCCCAAGTAACTCAATCCGAGATCTGATTTTTAAACGCTGCCTCCTAGTATCACTGGTCCGGAGGGCTAGTTATTACATATAATGAATCAGTGCTCCAAAATGGGTATTCAACCGTGCTGGATATGTCAAAAATCTGTAATGTGCTTCCTGGGCTTGATTGAGACGCTCTTTTGGGACTAGGAGTATCACAGAACTTTTAAATGGTGGGAGATAGTATTCCCATCACTTTGGATTCTATTGGATGCTGTGCCTGAATTTGTCCCAACCGTCCGTAATTCGATATGATACGATCGGATACGCTGACCCTGACGTTTTCCGTAAGGACGGAGATGAATAATCCGCCCGATTGGATTTAGCGGGTCGTAGTAGCTCGATAACGCGGAAAAAACTACAGAATTACAGAACAAAAATGTTTCAGCGATCTGAACCATCTAGAAACTAAGCTCAAGATACCAGCTTTACATGAACATGCCACATTTTTCAAAACTATTCATGGCAAATTCGCTGAAGATCACTTGTTGTTCCTGGAGTATGTACTAGTGGACACTTTTCATGACATGATTTCCAAACAATGTCGCCCATTCACCTGAATTCTATCTTTGAGCAGATTTTGTCTACAAATGTTGTTACGATCTCACAAAGTTCTCTTCGATGATTCATCCCAAATAGGAATGCATGGAAGATATATGACTGAATTAAAGATTGATATCATCTACGAGATTCCGTTTAGAGGTTCTTCAAATTCACGAGAAAGCTTATCGTCCGCGAATCCTTCACTAGATTTCTATAAGAGACCGATTCTGCATCCCAACTCCAATTATTCGATTTCGAAATAGCCACTAGTTTGCCAAGTTGTCCCAAGAAGGACATTCGTACCTACCGATACTCACCAGTATCAGGATTTGATGTATTTGGAAGATGGGGATACGATTTCGCGCTCCCTACCCTAGGCACTATCAGGTTTGTAACCTTTTGAAGCTATTCTGGTTCAGCCCAACCTGCTTCGGAACGGAATTATATTCTTCAGGTTGACACTAAAATAAGAAATATGCAATGGTATATCGAAATATTCGCAAGCTGCATTTTTCATCTTGCAATTTAATTCGTAAGATGAAAATGATTCCTAAGTAAGTTGCATAACCTTATTCTATTCCTCTAATCCATAATATGAATGAGAGGAATGGAGGAACTTTGGAGATAGCAAGTGAGAAGCATGCATAGTTATGATTTGAACCGGTGGTTCGATACCGAAATTCGATGAGTTCTATTTATCCCAAATTCCGAAAGGTCATTTTTCAAATTTATAATTATTAGAACGATTTAGGTCCCCTACTACTTCATGCGCCCATGATTTAGCGGCAGTGGTGAGAAAAATTGCGACTTTCTCTTTCATGCCGATGATCTGACACTTTCCGATGTTATAATACAATTCACGTTTACATTTACTGAGATGTACACATGTGTTGTACGCACACGCGCATGCTCGTGAACTAGCTCTTACTGTTGTCGCTTCAAAGTTTGGTTCTCTCTTCTGTACAGCCATGGCGTGGGATTTATACGCTATGAGTACAGCGTCGACAGCTGATGAGCCCGAGTCGAATGCTTCTCGCCACTCTTTTGTATACTAAATACGAGAATATATTGTCATATTCATTTACAGTATAACCAACTTGTACGGTCACTACTTTTTCTCGCCTGAAACTCTACTTCACGCCAGCACATCCACTTGCTCGTTGACAGTGTATAGATCTTAGTAAATGACAGGTTATAGGCCCAGATAACCTCCGAGAAGTGCCGACGCCGTGAGTGAGTTTTTGGCTACTGTAATTCGAAGTGAGTGGAAAAATCGAGTGTTCGAGCAAACCGTTATGGCAGGCGGTTCTGGTTTCAAAGACACGCCAAGCATCGAAAAATTGGTCGGCCATGAAAATTACCGGCCATGGTTGATAGCTGTGGAGGCGTATCTTCAACATGAAGATCTGTGGGGCACCGTTGTTGCTGCGGTGAGCGTACAACTATTATTTGATTGGACGGAACTCACAGAAGGGCGGTACAAGGTTATTCTGGTGTGTGCCTGGCTGTTCACGCTCACACCGAGGAACAGGATACCACGAAGGCGCTGTCGGAAAAATTGAAAACTATCCACGACGATTGCGATTGATCACGCTGGATGTGTCCGCTGCGAGAATTCTCAACTCGAAGAATTGAAGATTGTGCGTCGGTGGATCACTACCCTGACATAGTGGTCACGACCTCTCATCGATTGAAGATTACGGGTCTTGCAGTGACAGATAACTGGCTTGCTTTGGCTTTACTCAGTGGATTCTCAAAAAGGTACAAGCTAATGGTCATGTCCATGGAAGGAAGTACGACAGCGATGACCTCCGACCAGGTGGAAAGCAAGATTCTGCAGGAAGTCAAATTTCAAAGCCGCATTTCACGTGCTGATGAAGATGCCCAAGGTTTATTCTCATAAGACCAGGGAATGTCAGATCATCTTATTATAATAGTCGCGAATGCAGAGGATGTGGTGGAAGAGGAGATACAGATAGAGGTCGCGATTACAATTGTACTCAAAGAGACCATTACTCTCGCGATTGTACACAGCCAAGGTCAACCAACAGACACAATAAAGTCAACTCCGTTGACGCAGATAGAAGCGACTCAGAGCCAGCTGCTTGTGCTTTCCTAACCTTGACGACTGTTGATGAATGGAGGTAAGTATGCTGTGAAAATGATTGGTTGCTTCATTCGGGTGCAACGCGCCATATGAGCTGTTCAAGCAAGTCGATGTCGAATGTACAAGATTCAGCCGTATCCAAGGTTGCCGTTGCCAACAACTGCAGAACAGCAGGACGCGGACAAGAAGATGTAACACTCAGCTGGAGTCAGACGTGGAGTCAACAAATAGTCAAGTTGAAGGACGTTCTATATGTACCAGAACTGTTGACTAATTCAGTATCTGTAAGCTGCATCAGAAAATTGTCAAGGAAGTTCTATTTGGAGACGACTACCCACACATCTTTGAAAAAGATGGCACCGTCATAATGAAAGCTGATCGACAGCAAAATGTGGATCATCAATGAGATCTTAATCTCATATATGATCCACATTTTTCTTTTCTCCTGATTTTCTCCTGATTTGCATAACAATTGCACACACAACCCTGAATATTTGGCTTAGATCAAGGATAGCACAGGAAATGAGATGAGCTCACGGAGCAACAAGCTGAGCGCGTACAAAATTTGCACTCTTGGAAAATTCACAAAAAGGCCATGCCCTGCTAAACAGAGCCGAGTGACAATGACGTTGGAGTCGGTGCACTCCGACGTATGCCAAATGAATGAGCTATCTATTTGCAACGCAAAGTATCTTCTCACATTCATAGATGATCATAGTAGGAAAACCTTTGCGAACTTCACCAAGCACAAGACTGAGGTACCGAATTGCTTTGCTCATATAAAGAAAATGGCACGGAATCAATATGGTCATAAAATGAAGTCTTTTAGAAGGGGGTGAATATAAACGCGACGGAAAAATATTGGAAGATGCAGGTATACAGCATCATACTACAATAGCCCAAAACCCTCAACAAGATGGAGCTGAAAGGACAAATCACACTCTGCTGGAAAAGGCTCGTTGTGTGATGATTGAAGCTAATCTGGACTAGAAGTTCTGGGCAGAAGCTATTGGAACTGCTGCACACCTAGCAAACAGATCCCCAGGAAGCTGTTTAGGTGGAAAGACGTCTGAAAAACTTTGGAGTAGAGTTAAGCCCAATATTGACAATTTGATACTTTTTGGCTGCAAGGCCTCTGCTTACATTCCAGACAACCTGCGAAGCAAGATGAATTGCGAGGCAGAATAATGCATAATGTTTGGTTATGCAACTAACAAAAAAGGTTATCGACTTTGAGACGAAGATGCAAGAAAGGCCATAATAAGTCATGACGTAGTTCTTCATGAAGTTGCTCCAAAGATACGCTGCTGAAAGAGATTAGTAAAATTCTTTCTCTTAGCGGAATTTGCTCATATGGCCAGTCGAATAATATAACTAATTGAGTCAATCGAGTAACTTAAATTTTCCACACTTGTAATTGATCTTGTTTCAGTTTTTGAACGCAGATTCTCACTCAAGCTAGTCCACAAGTCGTCCACTCGTGTGCCAACAACGAAAAATCGCTTACAAGAAGCTCACTCCAAGTGTCGCCATCTACACTTAGAATGAACTACTACTATGAGCCGGCCTGATAACCCAAGAGAGTCCCACATCCTCTTGAGTCTGATGTAGGCTATATATTACCAAAGTCCAATTCTATATCAATATAACAATCACACACAGAAGACTAATATATGAGAATGACTAAGATGTCCCTCAAGTTGTGACACTCAAATTGTGAGGTGCCTTGAAGGTACATTGACCGAATTGGAGTAATCCAATATCTATCTATGTCACTTAATCAACAGATCTGTTGATTCAAATTAGCTTGCATTAGCCGAACAGTGAGGTCATGTAATAATATGAGTTCAACCCTTAGTTACCAAACTGGGTCTAAATGACTCCAGGCTATTTCCTCACGCTTTGTACCATATCAAAGCCGATAACATTTGGGCACCTTGCATGATCTACCATAAATTTGGATCCTCTACTTACATTCGTTTGTGAATGTGTAACTGCCACCACGCCGTTATCATCTGAGTAGCCGCTGATTTCAATCGGACGGATTTTCGGCTAGGGTCTTTTGACCCCAGGATGTCATCTATGTGCATAGCATTCGATTTGACCCTAATTTCTTGCGTGCGCTTTCTCTGGCTCTTTGGATCTAGCAATTGTTGATAAATCTATCTTGGGATACAGTACTATATATGAATTTCTGCCAACCTCAGATTTCCACAATAAAAGGGAAAAAGGTTCACAAAGAAGATCAAGAGGCGCGGTAGCGCATCGCTGGCGAGTATGAGCAGACGAAAAATCGAGCGAGGCGCTGTGCCTATCTATACTTTGAATTGGGGTTTTTTAACCTCACACTTTTTTTCTACTTGGATTATTAACCTCTTAACGTTGCTCATAGAGCTCTGCAATGCTTTAGCAAAGCCTTTCTAAAGCGATTCAGAGTTCTGTACAATTATTTTCTCAATCCGAGCACTGGACGCGTTTTATTCAGCACCGCAAAATTCATGCCTTCGTTTTACATCTCAGTTCGATTTCTTCGGCCCCGTGCTTCGACTCGAGAAATATCGAAACGTCTCTACTACACATGTGTTGGGTATGTAAGATGGTCGAGGAAGAGAGAGAGATGAGAGATATAGAAGCGCGTGCGCAAGAGTTTCCTGTCCGGTTGACGGCAGTCTGCAATGAGGCTGTCTGCTGCGTACCGGGCAACGCGGGCACCGACCAGCTGGTTTGTTATCGCGGATAAATGAATTTTCGAATTATCTGAATTTCTCGATTCTATAATTATTGCATCAGATATGGATACTCGAAACTAGCCACGACTAGAGGTGACGTAAAGATCAAAGCGCCATGCGAGAAGGACAGAGAGGAGAGATTCATCTGCTTCGTTGTGTTTTGTGTGTTCGTCGCGGCTCGCTCCGCAATATTGCTCTTGCCTGTAGCTGCATGGCTCTCCATATTGAACTGAACAAAATATACACGGATAGTAGTGTATTTTTATGGAAAAAATGACGGAGCCGTTTGTAAGAAATTCTCAAGTGCGGTGGGGACAAGTGCTTGGAAAATTTGTGGCTACCCTTGGATTTTTATAACCAAGGAGTGAGATCCCCCCCCCCCTGATTCACTTTTTTTTCAAAAGTAAAACTAGGCGAGTATGAGGTTTAGAAAAGAACCATTCATCTCCAGTACATCAAAACTTCAAATTTTATACGACATGGTTTAAACTCTTGGAAGGAATGAGATCTAAAAAAAACCATGTCGAGTATTTTTTGAGCCGATATGTCACGATCAACATATCATCACTGGTAGAGACTAGAGCCACTTTCCTCCAATCAAATCTTTCTTTCAATTCATCCTAATGGTGGTGGTTTGACAATTTCTTACTAGCTGATTGTCGCTGAAATGACCCGAAGTTTAGGTGAGTAGAAGAGGTGCAGGGGAATATCGAAATAGAGAAAATATAACTGAGTATGATATGAGATTTTAGTGAATCATCATGAAAACCAAATTAAACTCAGTTATATTTTCTCTATTTCGATATTCCCCTGTACCTCTTCTACTCACCTAAACTTCGGGTCATTTCAGCGACAATTTTATTAGCTAGTAAGAAATTGTCGAACCACCAGCATTAGGATGAATTGAAAAAAAGATTTGATTGGAGGAGAGTGGCTCTAGTCTCTACCAGTGATGATATGTTGATCGTGACATATCGGCTCAAAAAATACTCGACATGGTTTTTTTTTAGATCTCATTCCTTCCAAGAGTTTACACCATGTCGTATAAAATTTGAAGTTTTGATGTACTGGAGATGAATGGTTCTTTTCTAAACCTCATACTCGCCTAGTTTTTTTTTTTTTTTAAAAATAATGAGGGGGGGGGGATTTTTATTTCTTCGTATTTCTGCGAAAGCCTTCATCTCCAAGAATTTTTTAGACCACATCCAGAAACTTAAGCTCATATTAGATCGGAAAAATCATCGAAATGAGGAAAGAAGTCGCCGAGATATATCAGCTTCGTATAGGACTCAGCTACATGCAAACCTCCGCCGACTGTTAATGCAAATGATGCACAAGCAAACAATGTGGAGAAATGATCAGCTACACTCTCAGGGAAAGGGAGGAAACTCGCTCCTGGAGGTCGATTTTAAACTCTGGTCGTAGGCCGCTCGACCACTGAGCGCTGGCCGTGCGACCAGCGCGTACGTATATGCGCGTAGAAAGAGCCACGGCGTTCATCCGGCAACGACTCGTGAGCTCGCGAGCTTCTGCTTCGCATTGTAAACAATCAGATACAAATATTTCCACCTATAAAAGAGTTCGAGGAGGTGCACGATTATTATTGTTCATGCTAATACACGAAGTGACAGTTTTTCATACTAATGTGAGGTTGTATGTTGGTTCTCTGTAACCTCACAATTTTCTGTTTGAATTTGTGCAAATAGGGCAAATGTGATGTGTGATGATGTGTCTCAAACTCAAATGAGAAACGAGGCAAAATTACTTTCACAGGTTCTCATCATCATGCTGCAGTTATCAACCGGGAGAAGAAACTTTTGTTGTGAGCCAGCTCAAGCAGGTTTCAAAGATTCTGTGGAAAGAGTTTTTGGCCTCAATGATGCTGATCAACAAATCAATTTTATCTTTTCTGAATTATTCCATCCTGCTGATCCAATAGGTTTATTGATTCTTGGTTAAACTAATGTTTCTCCATTATTGAGTGAAAGTGGCTAGACTCTGAGCGGAAAGTCTGGTGATGGAAGTTGGAAATTTCAAAAGAGTATGGAACTTGGGTATAGCGTGCTTGGATCCTCAACATGGTTGTTCCTTGGCATACATTATCCAATGAACCAGGAATCATTTCACAATCAGATCTTGGTATGAGAGAAGCGACAAAGTTATATAAGTATGGTTGCACATCTTTCGTAGAGTCAAGTGTCACTCACAATCAAACATGGACATCCAATGTAATTTCTTATACAAGTGGCCAAAAAAACTGTATGTCAGTTCCCCAGGGATCATGTCCTTGGTCCAAACTGAATACCTGAAATATTTGTTGGTAAAAAATGAGCATCCATTGGTTGGCAAATAATATAAATGAAATTCATGAGTAGCTACTCACATATCCCATCATTTTAAAGTTCATGCTGAACAAAACTACTATGTCTCTGCATATGTCAATGACTACCAATCAAGATCTAGACGTTGATTGTATGGTAAACGTAGCAATAAATGGTTCAGATTAGCAGAAAAAACATCTCTGACATTGAGATTGAGTTCGATGGATAGGAGTGAAATTTGAACCCCAATCAGTTTTAAAATATAATTTGAGGCCAGGATGGACAGATAACCTGGATTTAGGTTCAAGTCTAGATTAAAATATCACATTCAGACCAACCTTACAGTTGTTAAGAATCTCTACGCAAATTTATGGGCAACTCTCGAGAAGATCACAATGAATGTCTATGTTTGATTGTGAGTGACACTTGACTCTACGAAAGATGTGCAACCATACTTATATAACTTTGTCGCTTCTCTCATACCAAGATCTGATTGTGAAATGATTCCTGGACCATTGAATAATTTATCTCAAGGAACAACTATGTTAAGGTTCCAAGCACGCTATACCTAAGCTCCATATACTCTTTTAAAATTTCCAACTTCCATCACCAGACTTTCCGCTAAGAATCTAGACACTTTCACTCAATAATGGAGAAACATTGGTAACCAAGAATCAATGAACCTATTGGATCATCAGGATGGAATAATTCAGAAAAGATAAAATTGATTTGTTGATCAGCATCATTGAGGCCAAATACTCTTTTCACAGAGTCTTTGAAACCTGCTTGAGCTGGCTCACAACAAAAGTTTCTTCTCCCGGTTGATAACTGCAGCATGATGATGAGAACCTGTGAAAGTAATTTTGCCTCATTTCTCATTTGAGTTTGAGACACATCATCACACATCACATTTGCCCTATTTGCACAAATTCAAACAGAAAATTGTGAGGTTACAGAGAACCAACATACAACCTCACATTAGTATGAAAAACTGTCACTTCGTGTATTAGCATGAACAATAATAATCGTGCACCTCCTCAAACTCTTTTATAGGTGGAAATATTTGTATCTGATTGTTTACAATGCGAAGCAGAAGCTCGCGAGCTCACGAGTCGTTGCCGGATGAACGCCGTGGCTCTTTCTACGCGCATATACGTGCGCGCTGGTCGCACGGCCAGCGCTCAGTGGTCGAGTGGCCCACGACCAGAGTTTAAAATCGACCTCCTGGGAGACCAGTCGTGGGAAGCTGATTAGATATTTACTGTATGTATGCAGAGAACGTGACGAGAGCAGGGCTACTCGATGCATAAGGAATTCACTTGTATTACTGGCCGAGACAAAATTTGTAATTATTGGTCTTTGATACAAATTCCGCATCGATGATAGGGCCGCCGAACGTCTCGAGATAGCGCAACGAATTGCTTGGTGTAAAGATTCTCCCGGTTTGTGGGCTACTGCAGTGGGCCGTGTGATACGTGAAGAATTCATGTGAAGAACGAAAGTTGAGTAAACAAAGATTGAACTTGATATTTCAGAGACTATCCGAACTTGAGAAAATTTTGCATCAAAAATCTGTACACCCCTGTCTCCAGTTCATTAGCTGATGCGGTAGTCACATTCCACTATCTGATTTAGCTATGGCGATAAGTGTTCACATGGGCAAAAGTCGATCTCGTGCTCCAAATAGACTCATCGAAGATCATCTGATCCCGTGCGTGAGGGCAATATAGGCTTGTGTCGCGTCTGTGTTCTTTTGCTTGGGTTAGTGTCGCGCAGCTTCACACGGATCGCGGAATCAGGTCCAGCGGCGCAGTATTATTTATAAGATTCATCACGGCGATGCCAGCTCCAGAATGTCGTAGTGGCTCCCATAGGAATTTCATTATGCCTGATCAAAGTTATCCGCGGTCGATAAGAGGTAGTGATGTGAGGTTAGGATGACCCGCTCGTGTGAAATTTTGGGTATCAATGTGGATCAACCAGGTAGAATGGGAAATCGAGCTCGTCTGTGATTAATCATGAAAATCAACTTACGTCCAATGTATGAAAGGTCATGAGATCGGAAAGAGAAGAACAGTTTTTCGACCGTATTTGAATTTGATCTCGAAAGGAAGCAGATTAAGTGTATGCTCAGTTTAAGAAGCCTATTTATTTATGCGATGACCTATGAATATATATATATATATGAGTGATTCTGGAGCAAGCTGGACAAAACCGTCACCAGGGGGGTCTGGGAAAAATCCGCAAAAATTTTTTTCCATTAGTACTATGTTGAAATAGTACGAAAAAATTTTTTTCAGATTTTTTCGGCCCCCCCTGTGGGCCCCAGGGCCCATGAAAGGGCCATTTTAGGCCCTTTTTTAGCCTATTCTAGGAAAATCATAGCTCCGACGCAATTCAATATTTTTCAACGTACTTGGGCGCATTTTTCTCGTCAAGACTAGTACTTTTGAGGAAAGAATTGTCCAAGGCCACTTAGTGAGCCTGACGACTTCTGCCACCTATTTATTGAGAGCAAATTTTAGCGATTTTTGGGCTTGCTTCAAAGTGATGTAGCTCCCACTAGACATGTGATAATCGACTTTTACCGCTAGTCATTTTGAAGGTCTTGAAAATACCTACAATTTGCCTACTTGTAAAAGTCAATTATCGCACTTTTTGTTGGAGCTACAGTCGATACAAGTTGAGCTATTTACGAAAAAGTCGAAAATTCAGGACTCGATTCCAAAAATATATCTTAATTTTTTTCCACCAAACTTATGCAAAAATGTTCTTTCAGACATCTACTTTTAGTAAAAAAAATTTGGCGGAGGTTATTTTTTTTTATTTTTTTTGCCGAGCGTTACAAAATGCCGCATTTTGTGGTTTTAGCAAAAACAGCATCTTTGACCACGGTCACATATGCTCCCAGCTGGACTGATGTGCACCAATCTGTGTGAAAGTACTCCCCAAAGTACCCCTAAGTACGTGTAAGAAGTTGCGGGGACGAGCCTCCAGCCAGGAGCGAGCTGTAGGTTTTATTTACCGTGTCCAAAATAGGCATTATTTAGGCTATTCGAGCGTAAGCGACCGAGAGCATGATTTTACTTGTTCTGGCTTACAAGTGAGATAATGGGTTAAAATGAGGATCCGAACATACTTTTCCGACTCAAAATGACCATCTAAACACAATTCCGACGTCAGTTTTGCTCTAAATAGTCGTCCCTTTGTCCCTCAAGAACTTAGATTCTGTCGACGGGTTCTGACACCGTTGAGGCACTAGAAGACATTTTAGAGCTAAACTGACCCCGGAATTGTGTTTAGATGATCATTTTGAGTTGGAAAAGTATGTTTGGATCCTCATTCTACCCCATTATTTCATTTGTGAGTCAGAACGAGTAAAATCATGCTCTCAGTCGCGTACGCTCGAATAGCCAAAATAATGCCTATTTTTGACACGGTAAATAGAACCTACAGCTCGCTCCTGGGTGGAGGCTCGTCCCCGCAACTTCTTACACGTACTTGGGGGTACTTTGGGGAGTACTTTCACACAGATTGGTGCACATCAGTCCAGCTGGGAGCATATGTGACCGTGGTCAAAGATGCTGTTTTTGCTAAAACCACAAAATGCGGCATTTTGTAACGCTCGGCAAAAAAAATAAAAAAAAATAACCTCCGCCAAATTTTTTTTACTAAAAGTAGATGTCTGAAAGAACATTTTTGCATAAGTTTGGTGGAAAAAAATTCAGATATATTTTTGGAATCGAGTCCTGAATTTTCGACTTTTTCGTAAATAGCTCAACTTGTATCGACTGTAGCTCCAACAAAAAGTGCGATAATTGACTTTTACAAGTAGGCAAATTGTAGGTATTTTCAAGACCTTCAAAATGACTACTTGTAAAAGTCGATTATCACATGTCTAGTGGGAGCTACATCACTTTGAAGCAAGCCCAAAAATCGCTAAAATTTGCTCTCAATAAATAGGTGGCAGAAGTCGTCAGGCTCACTAAGTGGCCTTGGACAATTTTTTCCTCAAAAGTACTAGTCTTGACGAGAAAAATGCGCCGAAGTACGTTGAAAAATATTGAATTGCGTCGGAGCTATGATTTTCCTAGAATAGGCTAAAAAAGGGCCTAAAATGGCCCTTTCATGGGCCCTGGGGCCCACAGGGGGGGCCGAAAAAATCTGAAAAAAATTTTTTCGTACTATTTCAACATAGTACTAATGGAAAAAAATTTTTGCGGATTTTTCCCAGACCCCCCTGGTGACGGTTTTGTCCAGCTTGCTCCAGAATCACTCATATATATGTATGTATATATATATATATATCCATATCTGAACGTGTGATGGAATATACGAAAGTTGCACTATTTACAAATTCAAGTAATTGTCATACAAATGAAGAGGGGCGGTGATAGTATCGAATTTTGATTCCGCGAGAAATTCGTCAAATTTCAAAAAAATAGGAATGACTTGACTGCAATGATTTTCAAATCGATTAGATAGGTGGAAAATTTCTTCATTTGACTCGAATACTTCCTTTATTTGGACTGAATCTTAAGTTCATAGATGAAAATCAATCATGACCACGATTGACCATTTCGTTTTTCAAATTATTGACTTGGAATATCGAACTTTGGAGTGAGATCAGAACCAACAACCGATTTATTCGAACACCTAACCCAAAGATCCGCGCGCTTGCGCGCGTAAATACATCCTAGTATGTACATGAATCAGAGAAGAAATTTTTTTTAATGTCCGCTTGGATGGATTTATTCGATTACTGAACATTTTAGGAGAAACCCGTGCAATTCTGAGCTTCAGATTGAAAATTTGAATCAATGACAACACGGCTCCGTTCCAGTCACAATCCAAGCATCGATCATCAAATCCTCCATGGAATAATATTTCAGATACGCAATAAAGTTTCGCTAAGCCAAGAAATGGATCATCTCGGCGATGCACAAGTGTGTGCCTCAAGAGTTCAAGGCTTATAATTGGCGCCCACAAGAAAATTTCAATGTAAAAAGCAATCAACTGGTCACAGCATATAACTCAAGCATTCAGACTAGTTGCTGTGCGTAAGATTGCGCCTAAGTCAAGATGTTCATACCGAGAAAAAGCAGCATTATACTCTTGGATGAAAACAAAATTCAAAATGAGCCGTGAATCAAACAAAAAACCATGACAAATCCCTCGACGAAAGAAACCCATACGCACGTATATATTTACCGATCTACTGCGTTTACAGCAGCGGTATCACATAAAGGTTTACCCCTGCTATCCATCCAATGTAACAGCGTAATTAGGCTGTTACCGTCGAGCGACTAAAATCATGAGCTACTAGATGAAAAAGGGGTAGCCAATAGCTATAAGCATTTACTATCGCTGTTCTGTGCGATTTCCTATCCTCTAGTATGCATCAAGTCTTGCGGTTCCACTTGATACCTTTGGATCTTGAGTTCTTGTTATGGCGTTGTTTTGACTCCCGTATAGGTCTCATGTATACCCGATTACCGTTGTTAATCGAGATTTCCGCGTAATCGACGGTAGCGAAGATTCCTCTTTTCAGTGAGTTAGACTTTTCAGAGTCGCGTCGATCTCCTAAAAAGTCGATCGAGAAATTCCTCGGGGTCGGGATTGCACGTGGAAATGTCCCCTGAACGTGCATAGAGTTGACTTATTGAAGAAAGAGAGAGTCGCAACTTTTTTGAAAAGCGCGGCAACGGTCATCGTTAAAAGACGATGCATTCCAAGGGCTAAGCTAACTGTTCGATTCGCTGACGGTACGGTAAATTTGCAATATCGATGTGACCTTTTGCTGCGTAGAAAATGCTGACTTCGATTTCATCATATAAGATCTTGTAATCATATTCAGGAAAAATCTTGGAGTTGAGCTCGGACCTAGGGAAATGGTCACTCTATGCCATCAAATTCTGCTTTTCAGGAAACTCATCAAAGATCCTTCAATAATTTCGCAAATTATGGTCAGATTGTTAGGCGGTTCATTCAGAAATTTTGCGTAGAATTTAACAACAGGAATCTATCTGCATCCAACGGCTTTGTTAGTATCAGCAATTAAAGCTGAAAGAGCAAGCAAATGCATGACTTTGAAAATATAATTAGGCAAGATAGAGATGCCAAAATTTTATTCAACATCTGTTGGCTGGTACCAAAATTGATGATTTTTCAAGATTTTGAACGAATGTACGAGATTCCGGTAACATTATGAAAGTTTCACCCATTATTCAAGGTTCGGAGGATCGGCAACTCCATTTCAGACTTTCAGTCATGATCTAAGAATTTATCTAATTCTCTGAAATCTTGGCGAGATCGCTAAAATGAGTAAAATTGTCGTATAGTATGATTCCGTCACATGATTAAGCGTTTCCGTCTCATAAATCGATTTATTCCGACATTTGAGACACATTCGATACATTTTGATCGATTTCGGTACGATTCGATACGCTTTGATTCACAATCGGTCATTTTATGGAGAGATTCGATATGCTCCGATACATCTCGAAATATCTCGATAGACTCGATATATCGGGACAAACGACCCACTCCGATATATTCAATACAATTAACAATGAACCGGACTGAAGCACGCTCGAAACATCACGAACTGCAAATGACTGGCAGATGCCTTCGCATCAGTAATATACGGGAAATCAAGGCCAGTCCAGGGACTTTATTCCGAAAGAAATACGCGTTACCGGTGACGGTGATCACTGATTAGTTCCGCAGAAAACCGCCTTGCATAAGCGAGGGGGCGCTTCTGCATCAACAACTAGCACCCCCTCGCTTATATGCATGGCGGTTTTCCACGGAACTACCGTACCCGCGTAATCAGCGGTAACGCGTATCAACTTCGGAATGAGGTCCCAAAGGCCCCGCAGCCGAATCGCGCCGAGGTACTTCCAGGTTGTGGCTACATGCAATGATTCTGAGAGCGAAGTTATTGTTTATACGGGTTTATCGGTATTGCATTTTTTGTTGAGATAGTATCGCGCATATTTGAAAATAATCATACACGCGAGAATATACAAAGTTTCATGGCGATTCGTTCATTACAAATAGAGAAAACCTTGAAGGAAATATTTGGTGAGATAGACCGTATCCTCACACGTTCCGATTTATTCCTCAATAACAAGACACCTTTGGCCAATATCAGATTTTATTACGCCTGTGGATTGGAAATTCCTATCGAATGAGCCCTGTCGTGTCACAAAACTCTGAATCTAGCTCGCAAAAAATTTGAACGAGCGTGAACATCGAGCAATATAAGTAACTTGTCCAGCAAGTCGAAGAAGTACAATTTTCACGAGATGTAGAATGAATTCCCGGGTGTGAAACAACTCATTCGTCTGGAAAAATGTTATGGTGTTTCTCTTGACTTATTTCTTTTGAGTCGGAAATATGAGGCTGAAATACTACGAAACAAAAAATTGGTCCATAAACTCCCATCACACATGCAGTGCAATCAAAGTCACCACCAGATTAGGAGCTTCCTCCCAGGGAAGGCCTTTCTTCAAAACTGATCCAAAAGTCCACATTTTCAATTTTCAAGATTGAAACTTCTCATCATTCCCGCATAAATTTTCGATTAAAATCTCAGCATCATCCTCGCAACCGTTGCACGTCATGCTGTACATCATTTTACACGCATATACGCACTGTAGTGTAATGAATAAGCTAACGCTTGCATCGTCAAGACAATGAGTACCGCTCAAAAGTGAAACAACTTCATCGCTTATTCAATAATGCGTTTGGCTCTCATGCATACAGGCATCATACAACATCATATGCTTGCAGGGAACTTAATAACATCGGCTTTGCTAAAAAAAAAGAGCAGACGACGGCATTGATAGTGCATGTCTACATACAAGCTGCATCAAATTGTGGATGTATGTGTGTGCGTGGCGGGAATATTTTTTCACTCATGCAGCTTCAATTTAACCAAGAGTTCAACACACTCTCCCATGTTTTCCATACATACTGAATTACCCATATAGATACACCTACACAATAACATTGTGTACATCATATGTATCACGTGCAAAATAAAGTATCACGGGAGGGAATTTCGCCCCCAAGGAACTGATGGGCATATATATGTGTGAAGATGCTCAGGCAAGGGCCCGTAATTACAAGGCCCGCAAGAAACATGCATCAATTATTCGTCTCGCGATCGAGCTGTTGCGCGAATCTGATGCTTTCACCCATAACCCAATGTGTATCCACGTATATAAGTATATTTATGAATGTATCTTGCAGATTACCACACATGATGAAGTTCACGCTTCGTTCCCGTGACATCATCGCATTTGGGGCTGATGCCCATCGAGAAATAGCCACTTGCGAGCTGAAGCTGCGAAAATTGAAGCAAATTACGAACAAAGCGGGAGTTTTTGAATTGGGCCGTTAAGAGAGCTTTGGCCAGATGTGATAATGACGAAGAAAACTGGTGATTACACTCGAATTAATGCTCGCAAAATGTGGCTGTGCTATGGTTGGTGCAAGCACAGATGTTAACTTTATTTGCGTATAGCGTGAGATGCTCGATTTGGCTTTCTTTATAAAGTGCCCGCCCATTTCGAACAAGTATGGTCCAGCCTTTTCAAGTTTGACCGAGATGTGCAGCGGTACTTTTAACAACGGGATGGAGATGTATCATGCTCTGCTGTTGCTCGTTATACAATTTCTTACGTCGACGGCGATGCTTTAATTGGATGTGATCTCGCGCATCTATTAATGAGTACTGTGAAATATCGAGTCATCAATACAACCCAAATGCATTCTTCATTTTATGTGGGTTATATATTAACGGATTGAGTGGAGACATCCACATTTGTGGACATGCCCGAAAACCACTATTTGTGATAAGTCTAATTGAATACTTTAAAAATTTAGGAGAAAATTCCAAACAATCTCTGGAAACGTGAAACTATGCTGGAAAATCGGGAAAAAATGAAAAATTTTCTACTCTGTGATTTTTCCATTTATTGTCATTTTGTGACTCGTTAATCATTTTTTCTTATCAGAAAATGTTTTATTCGAGTCTGTGAAGGCAGTCCAAAATGGACAAACTAAGAAAGAATTGTGGATCAACCGGTTTTGTGTTAAGCAATGACGTGAATGATGAGAACGAAAGTTTTCAAATTTTTTTCAAAACATGTCGTGACTTGAAGCATTTCTAGTCCACCTCGCTGAGCTTATACTGAAGGAATACCTTATTCTCGAGATAATAAAAATCACATGAGACAAATTATCAAGATGCGAGTTTTTGAGATACTGAGACAGGGAAGTAGAAGGATGAGTAGAAGGAACGTTCTAGAGTATCCCGACTATTTCATGGGCAAATTCCAAAACAGCGACGACCAAGAAATAATAGCTTGATTTGATTTTTCACGCCATGCTTGCAAGCGCCGAGGCTCTTTCCATCCGCTAAGGGTGCGGCCACATGAGCAAAACATTTGGCGGGAACGCCTATACCAACCGTGAGTGCGATAAGGACAGGCTATTTGGCGCCACTCTTATCTCCTTGTCGCACTCACGGCTTATCGGCGTTCGCGCCAATTGTTTTGCTGCATGTAGCCGCAGCCTAATGCTGGAAACTTAAAATTGCGATGTTGTTACACTACCGGTCAATAATTTGTATACACGTAATCATGAATAGTTCAAAATAAAAAATCTAGATTCTGCGGCCCCGTTGATCCAAAATGACTGCAATTCAGCTCATTTTGTACCTATTTCAAAGTACTTCAAGGACTTTTTGAAGGTTTTCCTCTGTGGCACAACAGGTTTTCAGTAGGTCAAGTCGAATTTTTTGGAAAAATTCATAAAAATTGAGTCAACACTCAGACCTCTGCAAGTCAGATTCGAGTAAGTGGGTCGAACTGATTCAAAAAGCGCCTGAAAGTAGAAACCAAGAGCTTCAAAATGCGTTTTAAAAGTCACTCTACGTTAATCCTGAACCCAGTGACTCTTTTTATAAAGGAAGATATTTCTTGAAAGAGAGTCCCAAAATCTATTCAAGGTGAGGAGATCGCACTCACGGTAATATTTCTTTGAATTCTCACATGCTTCTCCATGTTGTTGGTGGAGGAATTCAAGAATAGCACTCATACTAGTGTGGAAATGAGTCCTTTCATGATTCTTGAATGACTGTTCGATTTTTTGACAGAAATCTTTTGTCAAAAAAGCCGTCATTCCCCAGACCACGAAAGACGTAGAATAACCAGCAACAACGGATTTTCAAGTTCTCGACATCCTCTTCAGATACTAATTGAATAGTTTCAATCCATGAACTTGCGTCTGACTTGTCTGAGTGTTGGCCTAATTTCTATGAATTTTCTCAAGAATTCGACTCGATCTACCGAAAACCTGTCGTACTGCAGGCAAAAGCAGTGAAATACTTTAAAAAGCTACAAAATGAGCTAAATTGGAGTCATTTTGGATTAAAGTGGCCACAGAAATCGAATGTTCTCATTTGGACTTTTCACTTTTAGTTATATACAAACTATTGCCCGCAGTGTCCTCACTACGCAACCACAGCAGAGCATTGAGAAGATGAATAAAGGACCCCGCCATAAATCATAGGATTTTGGGTTTCAGCTAATCCTGTTCGTTTGGTATTTCGATGATAGATTTCAACAAGTTGAATAAAAGTCTCGATGGGCGCAAGGACCGACAACGTATCATTTTTGAGTAATCTGTGATGAAAGTTGCCCGAGCTTGCAAGCTAAAATAGAGTTATGCCATGTTTACAAGATGCGCTACTCATTCGAACTCCTTGTTAGTTCGTTTATTTTTCATCTTATGAGACCCGCAATATATTTGCAAAAGAGTTGGTATATAATTCGAGAATATTTGATCTTCGCTCTTCTTAGATTGCATTCAGAAGTAGTCGAAAATCGCTCGAGTTTGGGAGTGCGAATGGGGGTATTGTCTGCAAGTACGACAAAGCTGTGATATAGCTCGCCCTTGCTCAGAAAAGTACGCAAAGAAGAGCTTCAAAATAGGTTTTTCATAATCAATAGACTATGACAATCCCTGAGCAACCATCTGATGCGAAATATCAGTTTCCTTCGATAGATCGATTTATTGCATTCCCGAAAACATTTTCCAACACTCATTTCCTGTCGATGCGTGCGGCATTCATTGAATGCCTGCGAATATTTAACTAATAGAACATGATGACTCTTTTTGGAGGAGCTCTTACCGGAGAATCTTCTTTGAAGCTTTTTTTTGTGGCGTTACTGAACAAGGGCGAGCTATTTCACAGTTCTGCTGGACCTCTGCAGAAAATCCCTCCGACCTCTTTCTCTCGAAGTCGAGCGATTTTGGGATATTTTTATTGCGAAGACCTTCAAAAAGCGAAGGTAAAAAAATATCAAACAACTAATAAACCCCTATGCAATTATATTGCGAGTTTCATAAGATGTGATGAAGAGGCTAACATAGAATTCTAAATGCATACAGTATCTTGTAAACATCGCATAACCCTATTTTAACTTGCAAGTTCGGGCAACTTTTGTCACGAATTACTAAAAAATGATACGTTATCGGTCCTTGCGCCCATTGAGACTTTCATTCAGATCGTTGAAATCCATCATCCAAATACCAAATGAACAGAATTAGCTGAAACCCAAAATCCTATGATTTATGGAGGGGTCCATTCACGGTGCATCCAAGAGTAGTGATTTGAGGCTTTTTTGATTCTAAGGTGGTTCAACCTTGCGGAAAAAAGAAGTAGCAAACTCCTCTCGACCGATGAATTTAATCTTCATCTTTAATTACGTAGATAGTAGGAATTTGAACTCCGGAGATGAGTGTCCACTGTGTGCTGTAAGATTAATCCGACACAAAATATAAGAAAATTGGCTCATTCCTAGGAAAGAATCCAGAAGTACCTCGGTTGCCCGAACAAATTTGGAGTTTGATTGCGGTGATGGCGATCAATTCGAGAAAAATCATGCAGCAGTACCGTTCCATGATCAATTCATCAAATGGAGATGACTTTTCACAAAAAGTGTAATTTCAGGTATTCCAATGAGTAATGGAAGTTGTGGGATAAATAAGTTGAGAAATCTTGAGAAAATTAGCGACAACTCACGCTGATTGAGATACACATCAAGAGCGCAGCACAGTTACGCGCTGCGACAAGCTAGCAGCATACAAGCTTCATTTTCGAAAGAATTCCTCATAACTACACGCATTTCTCCTACGATGTTGGCTCGTCACAATCTTGTTTCACCCGTGACCTCTAACGATGAGATCTTCCATAACTATAATAAGACATAACCAACTTCGAAATGAATATTGGCAGTACTTTTTTGTTACTTCGGTGTTCGACTTCGTTCGATAACAGACTACCGTGTCCATAAATCTGAAATTCCCGATTCATAATTTATCTTTGACTATCATCGGTAAATGGTATTTTATTCATTATCCAATCTCTAATAAATGTGGAAGCATTGAATATGTATTCACATCTCTCACATCATGATCTCAATCATCTATAGGTGAATGAGATTTGCTCAAAATATTTTGATCATTGACCTGGCGTAGACCTCATTCAATGCCATGGTAACTGCCATATAGGCAGTGACCCTCGAGGCACAAAAAAGAATATTCTGTTATTGAGCCCTCAGACAAGTTGTCTCACATTTCAATATCAATATATCAAAATCTGAGGCAACTTGAATTAAAAATGGATGTACACTCCCCGGGGAAGGTGATCTGCACAGCCATGACGGCCAGAGTAGCATTCGAGATCTTCTGTCTCACTCGCACTCATTCGTTGAAATACCAGTGCAAGCGAGTTATGACTGTGCACAGCTATGACTGTCCTGTCAGAGTCATAGCTGTGCACTTCACCTTCCTGAGGAGTGTACAGGATAAGAATTAATAACAGGTGAGAAATCAGAGAGTTATAATTCGTTTACTATACTCCATCTAGAGTTCTGTTCAGGGATCCAAAGCATATTTGAAACCATTCAGTTCACTCGATGACGCCGCAACCTTTATTTAACCGGAGTAATCGAATGATTCTAGTGTGTTGATTTTGTCATCAATATCGCCCTCCAAGAAATGATGAACAAGAATAATTGTACAAATGCTCAGAATGCATGAAGTTTGGCTGATTTCTGATCAAGAGAAAAAGCAATTCTCGCTCCGTGGCATAATAGAAAAAGTGCAATTATCAGGGGCATTAGAAAATAGCCATGTGCGCATCAGGCAATTAACGCTTCTCGGCGTCTCACTATATGAGCAAAGCGCACCTCTAAATACACAAACTCATCTACACTTTTACTGTACTTGTGCATCACCTTACAGCCTCATAAAGAAAAGCTGATTCGCGCGTGCCACGCCGGCATCATATACACTTGAAATTGCATAAAGGCCAGCCCTTTTAATGGTCAAAGTCGTATCGAGCCGAGGCATGCGGTCTTTTAATCTAAGATCGGTTTGGTGCGATCGGTACGGCGACTTGCGTTCACCATTGCTACTGATACTGTACTACTGTTGTTGATGCTTATTCTGCTAGTGTTGTTGGTACTTCTTGGAATGGATGTGCATCGGCTTGGTATTAGGCCCGAGAATAAGAGCCAAGAGATGGCATGGAGTTGAAGGGAATGGCAAGAGTATGAATCGAGTATTGGTGCCATGGAACTCGCTTCAAGGCTAGAATGTACTTCATACGAGGTGCAAAAGCCTCATCGTGCTATTAATAAACAAATACTAGTGCTTTTTCACTCTATTATCTTGAGCTTTGAAGTTCTCCATCGTGAAAGAAATTTTTGGAAAACTCCAACCAAGTGATGAATTTTCAACGACCTGATTAAGTTTTGGATCAACTGATATTGGATTTTTGGGCTTGAAATTCAACCAATTTCACACTGTTGATTAAGTATAAGAGAGAAGTGAGGGTTTCTGTATAGAGTTAATAAATCGATTTCCGGTGAAGACATGGACAGGGTCATTTTTTGAATGAATGTTTGTAAATAATTGGGAAATGATGACCGGAATCATGAAACTATGATCTCTTATTGATTTGATATGATTTTGTGGTTGGTAAGTGGCATGAGTACCGATGTCACGTATCAGGATATGATATCAGGTGTATGTTTTTGAAGGCGATCACTTTATCGATATCGATACTTGATGGAGATCGATTACTCCAAAGACAGCGCGCACGTCAATTAGACTTTGAGTTAATTTCGACCACCAGATTTTGCTGGCTGCTCTATGACATTAATATCTACTGTCTTTATCTCTGAACATGAATCAGCTATTAGTAAAGGTAAAACATCAACTCATTTCCTTCTGGTGCGTCAAATTGCTGGCACAATGAGCACTTACCTCGGGGAAGCCCAAATTTATCGTTCGAGTCATAAATGGACATATATGGAATCACATGCCGGTCTATCATTTACGACGAGTAAAACCGGGATCAAAACAAACAGTCCTTTCGATTTGGATCATCGATAGAATACTCGCGTTTGTCCCTATAAAGCTGAGTGAAATCAGCCAGATGAAGCTGAAAATGCGTGATTGTAGCTGATTGTGTTGGAACAAATCCGTCAACTGAACTATCGGCGTACAGTGGCTGATTTCTACAGCTGGACCAGAACCGTGAGTGCTAGTTGGTCGTTATGTAGAGCGAGCACAGAACATCTAGAAAATGAGAGTGAGCTTGAGATCGATGTCCCGTCAGTGGGGAATGTACGAAGAGCTGTGCATCAATATAGGACCACCAAGGGATCACTGGTCCTATATTTGGATTTGCACAAAAAGCTATGCATCGGATTAGGACCATGGAAGAATCACTGGAACTCTATACGGGCATGTGCAGAAAGCTATGCATCTCAATAGCACGACCGAAGATCCAGTGAACCTCTATCGGGACATGTACGAAGAGGTATGGATCTAATTAGGCCCACTGAAGAACCACTAGTCCTCTATTGGGGTATGCACTAGAAGCTATGCATATAAAGACCACCGTGGGATCGCTGATCCTCTATTGGAGTATGCACAAAAAGCTAGGCATCTAATTATGACCACCGAAGATTCACTGCTTCTTTATGGGGGCGTGTACAAAAACCTATGCTTCTGAATGGGACGTCCGGAGATCCACTGGACATCTATTGGAGCATGTACAAAGAGGTATGGATCTAATTAGAACCGACGGAGATTCACTAGTCCTCGGATGGGACAAAGGGGTATGGATCTAACGAGGACCAACGGGGATTCTCTGGTCCTTGATTGGGGTATGCACAAAAAGCTATGCATCTTATAAAGACCACCAAGGAATCACTGGTCCTGCATTGGATTATGTACAGAAAGCTATACATCAGATCAGGACCATCAGAGATTCACTGGCCCCCTATCGAGGCGTGTAGAAACAGCTATGCATGGATTTACGACCATCGGAGATTCACTAGTCCTCGATTGGGGTATGCTTGAGAAGGTATGCATCTAATAAGGACCACCGAGGATTCACTAGACCTCTATTGGGTCATGTAAATAAGAATGGATCTAATTAGGACCACCGGAGTTTCACTGGGCCGCTGTTGAGACATGTACAAAGAGCTATGGATCTCATTTAGGGCCACCGAAGAATCACTGGTGCTCCACGGGGGTATACACGAGAAGCTATGCATCAAATAAGGAACACCGAGGAATCATTGGTCCTCTATTGGGGCAAGTACAGAAATAGCATAGCTATGCATCTGAATAGGATGACCGAGGATCCACTGGTCCCTATTGAAGCATGTAGAAATTACTGTGCATCTAGTTAGGACCAAAGATTCACTGGTCCTCGTTTGAGGCATGGACAAAGAGGTATGGATCTAATCAGGGCCGCCAGAGATTCACTGGTCCTCGATCAGGGTATGCACAAAAAGCTGTGTATCTAACGAGGACCACCGAGGAATCACTTTTCCTCTTTTAGGGTACGCACAGGAAGCTATGCATCTGATTAGGACCACCGTAGATTCACTATCGGGTCATGAACAAAGAGGTATGGATCTAATTAGGACCACCGCAGATTCACTGGGCCACTATTGAGACATGTACACTCGATTATCACTTGATCTCGCGGAATGTTTATATTTCTATCTCAGTCGCACTCAATACCTGACCTATTCAACAAATGGTATAGACATATAAACATTCCGTGAGATTAACAAGGGGAGACCACGGAGTCCGGGTCGCCAATCTCCCCCAAGATTTTTTTACAGTTTTGAACTACCGGAAAGGTAAAGAATCCAGAGTAAATCCGTCAAATGGGTCTCCTGTCCAAAGATACAGCCACTGAGATTAACATTGTTCACATAGGCCCATGTTAAAAAGTGATATATATAGATATACTGGTAATGCTAACGTTTTTGCTTGTAGCTCTGGACAGGAGGCCCATTTGACGGAGTAACTCTAGATTCTTCATATTCTAGGTGGTATCAAACTGTAAAAAAATTTTGGGGATGATTGGCGACCCGGACCCCGTGGTCCCCCCTTGTAAGTCATAACCTAGTGTACAAAGAGAAATGGATCTATTATTCCGATTGTTTCTTGTGCTCGAAATAGTTGATAATGCAATGATGGTTGTCTTTTGTAGATTGGTCGAGCAATGGTTTTTATTTCAAAATTCCGACGATTCGCCCGTCAAAACTGCACGGACCTCTTCAGGGTTACAAAGTCGAGATATAATAGTTTTAGCACAAGGTTGATACGAGTCGAACACTGCACAATATCTTATCCATTTAGTTTAAAATATTTTGCCAGTTTCCGCGACAAACTGTCTAGCGATGTTGGTGCTTCGACAGTTGTTAAACTTGCTATGGATCTAATTGAGGCCACATAAGATTCACTTGACCTCTATCAAAGCGTGTGCATAGAGTTAAGGATGTAACTAGGATCACCGAAGATTCACTGGTTCTCTTTTTGGGGCATGTGGTAACAGCTATGCATTTTATTCAGCATTCTGAAGCACCTGCTCTGAAGATTCACTGACCCTGCTGGATTGGGGCATTTACGAAGAGTGATGCATCTTATCAGGACCACAGAAGATTTACTGGTCCTTGGTTAGGGCATGTGCTGAAAGTTGTGCTATGGATTTATATGTCTCCCATGGACAATTATCTATCCAATGTTTTCCTAGAAAATCATCGCACCCATGAAAAAGTAGCTTTCGATTGATTCTTCCGCCTTATCTGACCAAGGCAGCTAGCTGATTGAATCAGCGATCTGCAGCAATCTCATTTTGATCAAGTCAGCGAGAATTCGTTCAAGTTTGCTGAAAATATTAATAGTCATGAGCTGATTACCCAGGTATTCTATCTGGTCCATATTGAGAGAGTAAGCTCATACAAATGATACAAATAAAGTTATTCTGTTATTGCTCGAGGAATGGATTTACGGGAAAATTACGAATGACGAACTAAAAGCTCGAAAAGTTCCAGAAAATTCCATTCCAGAAAAAAGATAGCTCTGAACTTTTCGAGATAAGCGGATATTCATGTCTACTAATAACGCGTGTATAACAAAACGTAAAAAAAATCCAGAGCACATCGGGACCCACAAGTTGATATTGAAATCGATTGAAAGGCCGCAATTTCAAGAGATCGCAACCCCCCGAAAACGCGGAAACAGTACCTGATTCCCACATCATCTTTGCCGTTTCAAGCCCGTACATTTATATGCAAAATTCAATGTAACCGTATCTAATCGAATTTTCAATAAACATAACTGTGCCATTCAGCCATGTCACTAAGTATGCATATGATGAAACAAAGAGGGAAATCTCATCGGTATAACAAACTCGGCCAGCTCGTCTCTTATATACTCGTCCCTCAAACGGTTCGGCAAGGTTACGACGAGGACGTCACGATTCTCCATTTCCCGACTATACACATATACTTTAGAAACAGTAGCGCTAGAAAAACGGTGCTTGCAAGCACTGCATATACGACTTGATGCACTTAATAAGTATGTATGTACCTCACAGGCAGAGTAGTAGATACTGGTTGCGCGCGCATCAAGGCGGGAAACAATGAGGCACCCCGTTACAGTATATAGTGCCGATTCCGATCTAATCTATGGATTATGACGACTTGAAAGAGCAACCACGAAAGAGCGGAAGGTAAAGAAATAAAAAGAGCCTCGAGGCCTTATTATTATTGCGCGATCCTGTTCGGCGAGCAGCGGCACATGTGCACATGCCAAGAGACAATGCTACCGAGATACGTGTAGATAGATAGTCATAGATCGGTAAGAGGATGAGCAACTTGGGAGCTTGGAAGTTCCAAGCTTGACTTTCTCAAAGCGCTCACTAACTTCATCCCTTTCAAATTCTTCAAACATTACGAAAATCGTTCATCTTCTACGTTCGGTGGAAATGGATTTTTTTTATCATCTATCCTGGCAAGAGGTATCTTCTCTGTGAATTCGACACCTCCCATTCACAGAGATCGAGCAGTTGTTTTTGGAACTCAAACGAGATGACTCTAAATTTCCCATATCTATAGGAACTTAGTATGATCTATTACAATTATTATTGTGAGTCATGAGCCCAGAAGCGGGAGGCGGTAGGTGTCGACCCTCCACCAGAATCAATGCGAAACTCCAGGTGTGCCCATTTCAGATGCCTCGTTGCTTCAAACACCATCTCAAGATCAAGGAAATGTCAAAAATGCCTCGAAAAAATGGATCAGCAGAAAAAATTGTGATACTCGTTATCAGATTGTGTCGAGAAGAAAAATCTCACGAACCTCGTGGTTAGAATTTGCAGATCCCTTTTCACCTCGTTGAACATTGCGATAGGATTCCAAAATCGCTATTTTATTTTTTTACGCGTATCTCAATAGAATACAATAATTGGCATCGAAATTTCAGGCCCTGTGGTTAGCTTTCATCGGTTATTTTTTGTTTCCCAACTTCGGATGACTGAGTTTTGAATGACACACTTCCAAAACCTATCATAAATGACTCACTGGGGTCAAATTGACCCAACCTTAGAGATATGATACCTCTCGAATCGCATCGAGTACATTGCCTCAAAAAAAATTTTGGTACTAGTTAAGGAGGTTGGATAGTGACTCGCTAATCAAGATAACAACCAATGCAGAATAGTACATGATGCAGCGATGTAAGGTCTGGCCGTTTTCGGGCACGGGAATGAATTTTCCCCGAGTGTATCGAGGGAAAAATATTCCCCGTGCCCCAAAACGAACCGACGAGCGAGCTGCATATATACTATTTTTTGGTATCAGGGTGACTAAACGGCCAGTTTTCTTGCTGTCTTGAATCAGAAAATTGGCGTTTAGTCACCCTGATACCAAAAAATAGTATACGCACCTCGCTCGTCGGGCCGTTTTGGGTCTTTCGGAATCTTTTCCCTTCGTTACACTCAAGGAAAATAGATTCCCGGGCCCCAAAATAGCCTAAACTGTGTTCTGCTCTCGTCTCGACCCTATTCACTGTCTTCTCCAGATCGACTGCCGCTTCGTCTGTGTATTTTTGCATCTAAACTCATATCAAGTTCACTCAACTCATGTTTATACTCTCATACATATAGGTACCTTGCCTTCTCATATTGAGAGCTTGAGCACACGGTGTACGCGTACATCAATAGATCATAATAAGAGTCAATCATAGCAAAAGGTGTCATGAACGACGACACGATGATAACAATAGGCAGAAGCTACCGGATGCAGTATCAATGAAACTATTTCAACTATGAATACTACATTCTGCTGTCACTAGGGCAGCGAAAATCACCTTGGACAATATTAAAGATACCGAGCATGGAACACCAGCAGAGACATATGAACAGTACGTGGTGGTTACTAGAGCAAAGCACTAGGGCAATATACGTCCAAACCAGCACGACTACGCAAGTGAATATTCAACGAGCTCGAATTTTTACATTTTCATCTATATTGAAATATATTAGTGTGAAGTTAACATTTCAATCAATTATACAGAATTTTGGACAAAAATTAGTGTTGAGTGCATCAGCCTGTAAGGGTTAGTGGAGGCCACAGAAAAATTGCTGAGAAAGATCCATCAATCAAGTAAGAATTTGATACCTTGCACATTTTCAGAGCTTATTGAATCAATGCACAAAAGAGGTCCTGAGTTTGTCAAATTCAAAGATTTTTAGTGAGGGTTCATTGATGATATGATTATTACGCTCTTGTGGTACATTGAATAATAAGTCGGGGTGAAGAGTGAGAATGATGAAAAAATCATATTGGCACTGTATGGCGGTAGACTCCAAAAAAATTGGCGGCAACTATCACACGCATCTTTATATGAGAAAAGTGACCCAAGTGATAAGTTCCCCTAGTTTCAGATCAAAAAACTCTGAAATTTGATGAATATTTCCAAATTTTGAAAAGGACTATGAAGAAAAATCTTTTGAGCTTGATTAATTGGGTTCGTAAAGTCTCATAAGATCTACGAGAATGCGTTTTCTTCGTTATAAGATCAAGCTTTTCAAAGGGAAGAGCCATCTCCCAAAATCTCACGTATCCATCTGGCACCAAAAAATAAGAAAGAGATCCTTCCGGTTTCCCGTTTTTTCCAAAATGATTCCAATTCCAATGAGATCCAGTATTTCTCAAGCAAGATAACATAGTTTTCTTAGTTCGGGAATCCATTCGTTTTTTGAATTAAACATCAAAATCAACGAGGTATCACATGGGTATTAGATTATGACCAATGAACCTTTGCAACTTTTCAAAAAACTCCCCAATTGACCATGACAATGCCAATCCCTCTCTAATCGACCTAGAACTTGTTACACCTGGATGTCTTCACCTGCTAATAAAAATGTTTGAAAATTTGACGAAGGCTGTGCACATGATTTTGCCAAAGTTTTTGTGGTACATCAATCAAAATCCATTGCAGATTATTTGAGATCAGCTGATTTGCCCCATGTATCGGTCCATTCTGTCGAGAATCTTAGAATATTTTCCAAGATGATATAACTTCTCAGAATGTCCATCTTCAGAACTTTTACCACCAAATTATTCCAAATTCACAAAACCCTGGTTACCCCTGTCTATGAAATCGATGTCGAAGTCTTAAAAAATTTAACTAGCGAACTTGTCAGTATTGTCAAATTAGAAGCTGAGCATAACTGATCATCATTTTAGACTTGAATTGCAGTGTATAGATCCAAGTAATTGGAAATAGCGAGTTCCCTTATCACTCACAATAACTTTTGCGTAATTTCCAGAGGATGGCGGTGCTTAGTGTTGAACTCATCCTTTTTGGACTGTTGGTTGGAGCACACGCGATAATTCGAACAGAAGTGAGTACATCATATGGATTTAACTCATTCAGATCACTCGGGGTAAATTGGACCCTAAACATTTTTTAACCTGGAACTTGTTAGTTTGGTACTTTGAATACATATTCTTCATCTTCTGTGCGGTCAATGACTATTCCGCACCTTTCTTTTGGTTTTGTTCCCTGCACAACTGATGGAAAAATAATATTCGACATTTGGACGCGGTGGTTTCCGCACCCTCATAATAATTCCGACCCTCGCCTTCGGCTCTGGCCGCAAAATATCACTCGTTGTGCGAAACCCAACATTTCCGCCTTCGTATCAAAATGTACTGTTTTCGAAGAAGCCATCTTATTTTAGAGTTCTTGCGATGAACTTTGAATTGAGCCAGGATATGTTGAGCTTCGAGACAATGAAGAAATACTGTCGTTGAAAACTTACATTTGTGATTGAGGCCTCATCGGATTATAACTCTACAGAAATAACATATGTCATAGGAGAATTGTAAAAGAATCGTACTGAATAACCCTGTTTTCACAAGCAGAGATGTAAAAAGAAAATATAATTCTGTTTCATTCGATCCTCACCATATTTTGACTAATCTGCGAAAGGATTATATCTTACAACTTTGATACCGAATGGCTTGCTGCAAAGACAGAAACACTGACGTTCGTCTCTTACAGTAATTGAACCCTTTATTGATGGCTTTTGCCGGGGAGTTCTGTTCAATATGCTTTTATGATATACTACGAAAACGAATTGGGGCGCATTACCAACTCCAATCGACGTAGTTTCATCGTCCTATTATTCTATTAATCATCAAAAGCTATTCCTTTAAAGATTACTCTCACATTTTGTACAGCTAATGAAACTGTTTCGGAATGAACATAATGACCCGCATTTCTGGAAAAATATTTACCCTTTCACAATTATATATAAATTTCAGGATATCGAGATGCCAGATCTAAAGAATGCTCTGGACTATGCAATCTGCAAGGTAATAGACGAAATTCAAATTTTTAATGAAAAATTATCTCACGTCGCACCTATTCTCTTTGACTGAAAGTGAATTATGTGATTTTCAGGTGAATGCAACATGTGCAAACATCGTTCAAGTCTGTTCGGCAGAATCAGCAGACAGGAAAGTCAGGGACTTTTGTGAGGTAACCCAGTCTTAAATAAAAAAATTTTCAACAAAGTACACAGGGTTGAAGTATTAATTTTACTATTCTAGGACGTGTTGACTGCTTATCTATGTAATTATAATGATGAAAGTGCGAATAAACGTCTCAGGAAAGTAGCCAAGATATATTTGGAGAAACAAAAATTAGACGGAGCAAAGAACGGAAAATACTAAAACTCTCATAACCAATCAGATCATATTATGTAGGAAAATTCTTATTTTGTACCAAAAATTTCAAAAATAATACTCCCAAACTCACTTGAATAAAAAAAACTTCCAAAGTATTGGTTCAACATCAACTGATTTTTCATTTAAAACAGTTATCGAACAACGTACAACAATTTTTTCGGTTTCACCGGGAGTGTAACTGAACTGGGTCATGGAAATGGATGTCCAGGATCAAAGTTACTATGAGGAATTGAGCGAAAATAAGAAAGAAAGCACAAGGAAAAGTGCAGTATGGTCAAGAACAGAAGCCAGCTCCTCCCACATTACAATGTGCTCACAACTTGCGGGTGTCTATAAGCTTCTGCTATGAAAAACATAACTATCTGGCCCCAAGCCAAAGGCTTGTAAGCGCCCGGCGCGGGCGCCCCTCCCCTCAGTCACCTTTTCCTCAGAGTGATGGCAATACGAGCAATGACCCTGATCTTGAACCCGTCCATATGTGCAACAGACAGAGACCTATGGATATTAGTCTATCAGCCAGCTATACGTTCTGTAGCAAAGTAAAGATAACCGAAAAATTCTTTTTGCATTCGATTCCTTAGTTTACGCTGATGATACCCTCATAAGTTTGCGCCCCGAAATAGTGGATACATTTTTGTTATTAACAAATTAATGCAAAAAATATGGTAAAACGATGATAACTCGAGACCTATCGTAGATACAGGAAAATTTTTCAGATGAAAACTGTGCCGTTGAGTACAAGCTACGAGATCATGTACTCCATTGTGTCGCAAACGTTATAGTTTAAGCAATAATCATATTTGTTTATAACAAATAGACATAACTCAGTGTGTTATCCAATATTCGAGGATATTTTTACGGAATCGTGAGAACACATCGATTTGAAGGAAATAAAGATTCTTGATATTCTTACGTAGAATCGTTAGTTTTTCAATTATACATGGTTAAATGTTGCAGTACCTCTGCTCACCAATACTAGTGCGGGCACTGGGGTGGGGTCTGAGTCGAAAATTCGTGTTCCAGAAGGTTTCAAGGTACAATCTCCTTTATTTTGAGGCGCTGAATCGATTGCACGAGGTCGCCAGCCCGAAAACCCCAGAGTTCTTTTGTTATTAACAATTTTTAGTGCAAAATTGTGGTTTTTTGCAAAAAACTCTGAAATATGCATTTTCACGAAAAATTTGTAGGGACCAAAGTTGTAGTGCGCAAAATTTCCTAAGGAAAAAGTTATCACAAATTTCCCGAAAAACCCAAGCCTGGGGCGGAAAATGCGCAAAAGCCGTTCCGCGCGTTCAACATTGGCTTAGATATGGGGCAGCCGACGCAGCGCTACTAAACTCGCTGCCAATTTGACAGTTGTCAATTTAGGCCTAGGCAACCAAAAGCATCTTGAGGAGGAAGAAAAATGATGCAGGTCGTATCTCGCTGAGTACGAAGATTTTCCAGTGTGAAGCGGGAAGGAGAGGAAAATTGCAGATTCTGAGCGCTGCGTGCGGGCAGCTTTGCTGCAGAAATGGCGTTTTGACACACTTATTTCTCTTTCTTTCGAGCCATGCTCGAAGGGCTTGGTTCTTAGCGAGACACGACCTAAATCATTTTAAAGGGAATTTTTTCCTCTTCAAGATACTTTTGGTTGCCTAGGCCTAATATGGAAACTGTCAAATTGGCAGCGAGTTTAGTAGCGCTGCGTCGGCTGCCCCATCTAAGCCAATGTTGAACGCGCGGAACGGCTTTTGCGCATTTTCCACCCCGGGCTTGGGTTTTTCGGGAAATTTGTGATAACTTTTTCCTTAGAAAATTTTGCGCTCTACAACTTTGGCCTCTACAAATTTTTCGTGAAAATGCATATTTTCCGAGTTTTTTGCAAAAAACCCCAATTTTGCACTAAAAATTGTTAATAACAAAAGAACTCTGGGGTTTTCGGGCTGGCGACCTCGTGCAATCGATTCAGCGCCTCAAAATACAGGAGATTGTACCTTGAAACCTTCTGGAACACGAATTTTCGACTCAGACCCCACCCCAGTGCCCGCACTAGTATTGGTGAGCAGAGGTACTGCAACATTTAACCATGTATAATTGAAAAACTAACGATTCTACGTAAGAATATCAAGAATCTTTATTTCCTTCAAATCGATGTGTTCTCACGATTCCGTAAAAATATCCTCGAATATTGGATAACACACTGAGTTATGTCTATTTGTTATAAACAAATATGATTATTGCTTAAACTATAACATTTGCGACACAATGGAGTACATGATCTCGTAGCTTGTACTCAACGGCACAGTTTTCATCTGAAAAATTTTCCTGTATCTACGATAGGTCTCGAGTTATCATCGTTTTACCATATTTTTTGCATTAATTTGTTAATAACAAAAATGTATCCACTATTTCGGGGCGCAAACTTATGAGGGTATCATCAGCGTAAACGAAGGAATCGAATGCAAAACGAATTTTTCGGTTATCTTTACTTTGCTACAGAACGTATAGCCGGCTGATAGACTATATTGCATTAGTTGAAAGAGAAAGATGGAAGAAAGGAGGAAAAGGGAGAGCATTTGACGCTTGTAAATGCAGCTATATACGTGATGCATGCAGGCGAGGCTCCCACCGAGACTGTGTGCTATTTTGTGGGAAATTTTTGCGATTGAATGCGTATCCTTTCACCTCATCATTCTTGTTCTTATGCGTGCTGACCTATGCGTAATGTCCTAATTTTTCGTAATACTCTGACGCAAGGATTGACAATCTTGGAGTGATCACCTCTCTCAATGCTATGTTGAGAGATGTTACTGCAAAAATAATAAAATTTAGAATTCGTTATTTTTTGTGAATGTTGTTTATATTTGCCTCCTTTCCGTATTTGTGTACAGATTAAACATCTCAGCTCATTTCTTTCGTATTTTTCGACCAGGTAATCCGCTAATTACTCGTTAAAATATCTTGAGTTATAGTTATTCTAGTATGTACTTTAGTCAGGACACAATTGACCCATATGGGAGTCGTAGATAATATGGGTCTTTTGGTCTTTTCTGACGAATTGGTGAAACGATCGGGGAAACCTTTTTCCATATTCAGCCCTTCTATTTATTCCAGACCATCGCCGTATCAGGTATTGTGTAATCTTTACATGGCGGAGCCAGTACTCCTACAATATCTATGACAAGCTCGAATTTGTGACTGGCATGGCAAAAACACTGCTGGAATAGTTCCTAATAGAAAAAACTCACCATGAACGCACAAGTTATCAATACCTTACCAACATTTTCACAAAATAAAGAGGATCAGTCTCAGATGAGGCTGAACCCTATGGTAAGTAAGAGATTGGAGAATTACCATGGGTTCACGATCAATTTTGAAAACCAAATCATGCAAAGACTCTCTCAGATTAGTTCGCTGGATGACTCAAGGCTAAAAAGGAGATCACCAGATCTGCGGGACACGGGTCTTGACAAAACTCTGTGAATCGTCTTGTTTTGATGAAAAAATCAAGGTATCTTTAAGGGTTTCCTCCAATTATGGGCATGCTTGCCCGAGATGCAGCCATTGACATCAGCGTACCCCGTATAGGCCCATGTTTAAGAGTCGTTGTTATAGGTATACTGATAATGGTAATCTCCATAGCTGTATCTTGGGGTAGGAGGACCATTGGATTAAATCCTTGGAGATAGCTCCATTTCCGGCCAAAACAAGATGATTCCCAGAGTTTCATCTAAATCCGTGTTCCATAGATCTGTGGCGCTCTCTACTAATTTTATGTGATCGTTACAAAAGCCATTCACACGACCATCAAAACCCTGATCAAGAGAACCATAAAATCTTGTCTCATGGGATTAGATATTGTGAGACAGTGTAAGCTTACAAGTATCAATGTCCAACAGGCTTCGGCACTAAGAGATACATTTGTAGTTAGAATGTAGCTTTTCTCAGGTTGTACAAAGCTGCATTTAAGAGGAAACGAGTTTTAGAGTGTTTGCAAAGAAAATATAACGGGATGGAAGCTTTTGCAACGTATACATGATGTTCTACAGTTATACTACATAACTCTTTGTGAAATGGAGCAAATTTGTTATTTGAAACTTCTGAGTTTTCACTCGCTAATCAAGGCCATTTCATACTATCAAGTGCGTACCTTCGAGTGAGATTTAGGCAAAACACAATAATTCTTAATGTAATTAGAATATTTCATCATAAGGTAAAAAAGCATCAGTAGTGGAACACGGCTAGTTGGGCGCCTATAATTGAATACCACATTGACATGGATTTCTATCTTTGAAAAGTCGATCCATTATCGATCGATTTAAAAATTTCACAGTATTCTTCGACACGATATGTTCTGAACACATGCTTTGCACGATCCGCAGAAGATTCAAAATTGAGAGGAAAAATCATGAACAGAATGAGCTGATGAACACCCTTTGGATGCTGTTCCACTCAGGTACCCTTACTCAAAACTGAAGACAACAGCGGTACAAGAACTGGAACAGGTCTTACATTTCTACTGTTTGAAAAAATCAGACGGGAATCGATTTTTTCTCGATGACATGTCACATTTATAAATCATACAGACCAACAAAACAAGAGCACTCATCATCAGCAAAATATTCTCAGGATGACTCCAAAGCGCTGTTCCACAAAATAAGACTTTCCGCGTTCCAACAAGCGCCCCGAGCTCAGGATCTGTTGTTCCAGTGCAAGAGATAAGGGACCCTTCCGTGAACATTTGATTACTCTTATTGTATGCAAGCAATCAAGGTGTACCTTTTTTCAAAATGTGCAGAAAGAGTATATCTATAAGATGCGTTACGTACAATTCGCGAAAAACTCTAAATTTATTCGAAAAATGTAAATGACTGATTAGCACCCATTTTTGTACCACTACTGGCGAGTTTACCTTAGTTGCCATATTGAGTTTTCATAGATAGGAAGAATAAGTATAATGACGACTCTCAAAATCAAGAGAACGAGTAATCCTAAGCGTAGCACCAGTCCATGGACTGCAGGTTTCTGATATTCCCAGAAATTTTTCAAACTCACTTGTGTGATCAAAGACATAAAGAGGTGAGAATATTTTCATCAAATGAGCTTTCCGTCAAGAGATGCATTTGGAAACTGTGTCGTTCTCACATAAAGATATGCAAACGTAATACTAAAGTCTGATTAAAGATTTAACTCCAGCCAGAGAGATAGTTCAAGAGGGAGACTCTGACTCCATATTAATTTAGGCGATAAGATCGAGCCCGCAAGAATACTCTAGTGAAGAGTGTTATCCGGACTTCTAGCCTTTCCCTTGTTAGCAGGCTCGTCAACAAATTAAGTACTTGATTAGGTGGATAAATTCAAAATTCTACATTTTTCCCACAACGTTGAGGAAGAATTTGAAAAATATACGAATTGGTCAAGCTCCACAAATCAGTCTTTCTGCAAATATTCCGGAATTTGTACACTTAACTGTGATAAAGAAATGTGCCTTTTTCTTTCTCGTAATTTTCTACGTATGTGCAGAAACCTGAAAGGAAGATGATAAACTTCTTGCCGGAAAAGAGATACTCTGACGTTTAAAGAAATCCCATTCCTTGATTCCTCCCATGGAATTTTTTCCTTTCTCCAATGGAAAAATCATAAAAAGTTGACTAAGAAAGTTTTCAATAAAAGTCTCATCTTTAAGCACTCAGATGCACAACATCTTTCCGATCACTCAAACATCTTATTGTTATAAATTAATAAATTCAATCGATCTCTATACCATAAACACTCGAAAATAAATTTAGCATCACCGAATCAATTTGTACATCGAAGTATATCTCACAAAGAATAGTCTCGTATCAGCATCGGCACGCGTTTGTATCCCGCGGACATTCTCAGGCTTGCTTCACGATCTCAATGACGCAGTAAGGGGGTCGAGAGGACAGCTCATTTGCCTCAACGTGGGTAGGCCATGCAGGTTGAGTATATAGAGCCTATCGTATCGTATGTATGTATGTACAATACATACATTGGACCCTGGGGGAACAAACTGGGCCGCAATTCTTCCTACATTTGGCCCTACATACATACAACATACGGAATATGTTGCAATTCACGCACTTGAGACTCGAATAATTACCCAGCGAAACAATATTTTTTTCTAGAGCTTTTTTCACGCATTATAAACGCATTGCTCTCTTGATGGTCGCGTATAACACGATGGGTCTCTTGCGTGTAGAGGCTATTTGCATATGAAAATATCATCCTCAGGCGAAAGTGAAACGGATGATGCGCCCACGAGCTGGGCTAATTGCATACCCTTGGAAGATGTATTTGTATGCAGTTAATTAATGTATTCTTTAATTCAAGATGCTCGACTCATGCACTTTTCGAATATGATGTAGATTTTTTATTTGGTGAACAATAGCACTTTTGGATAAATGCCTTGACTCATTATTCCAGTAAAATTTTGCTCCTGCAGTTGCTGTCGTTTGTTCACTTCATAATTTCGTTCTTTATTTCAAATTTGAAAAATGGTTATTGGGATATCGTTGATTGGTAGGGATTCCAATCAGATACTGAAAGCTGAACCTTTGATCCAAACGTCCGCTCCTTTTGTACAAAAAAGTAAGGGTCTTTAATACAAGTAAAACACATCGTGACTTGAATTTTCTTTTATTAAATACAATAATCAAAGAGGTAACACTATGGTGGCAATATTATTCATTTATTAAAAGTTTAAGCTTAATCGTCGTTTAGTTTAATCTTGATATCCAATGAAGTACAAATAGAATTACAAGTTGATTCATGATTTTTCAATTGTGAATTCGTATCATTAATATGGTAGTATACATCAGGTTTGTATTTCTTTTTACAAGACCACACATACTATTTGTTTCAACACTATAAGGATGAGTGCAAATTTCACACATGTTTGGGGTGAAAACAGACATCTATGGTGTTGTTCCATCTAAATAAGTTCAATGAATGACTATAATGATTTTCAATTATATCAAAGTCATGATGAACAACGAAAATTCCATTGTCTTCAGTCTGGATTAAGCGATAAAATTTTTGAATTTTTCTAACGCATACATTAGGAATAGTAACAATGTACTTGTTTTTCCTTTTCACACCGTTAATGGAAATTTGTATTTATCAAACTCATTGTAATCTTGGTTCTCGAGTTCGAATGTTTCAGTGTAGATCAATGATGAATAGCTATTATTGACATAATCATCCATTCTTCGTTAATTTGAATACGTTTTCATGTCATAAGACTGTTGATCTTTGAAAGATTTCTTCAACTCGAAAATCATTTTTTCATGACTGGAAATTGTCACGAAATTAAATTGTTTTACGGGCCTCAGTTGCTTTGAGGGTTAAATAATTGTCCTTAAAACGCAAACCAATCCAATGCTCATAAATATTACTTTCAACATTAGTGAGATCGGAACTTAGTAGTATGAAAAAATTTCAATTGTTGAAACGAAAAAAACCAAAATTAAAACTTGGAATATTCCATTCCTACCGGAGCATTCCACTTGTGCCCTTTTGTTCAAAACAATGCATTGTTATCGATATTATCCAAAAATCAAAGTCCCGGTGGAAAAATCTTCGAATCATTGTATATTCAAGTGGATATCGGATGCATAATCATTTTTATTTGTGCTTTTAAATGACCGTGCTCTTTTTGTCAAACATCTATAGGAAAGTGATACTCAAGCTATCGATTTATTTCTGTCATTATGTGAGCAAAGTGCACCCGTGCTTCGGAATGTTTTCAAAATCTTTGTACGTTTTTATATTGAATGGATTGCAGCCATCTCAGTTATACTCCTCTTTCACATGTAAACATTCATTCGAGGTTTATTATATTACAGAGTTTACACTATACTGAACAGCTGTATTTATTTTGATATTAATGCCTCTTAGTTATTTACAAACTCATTTCATTTTTCAGATCTCAGAAGTAAGACTTCAGTTTGAGCTCATCTAAGACTCATCCATTGAGCAGATAAAAAGATGGAAGTGGGTGATGGAAAAAAATGATGATTCAACAGCGAGAAATGGATTCTAGTTCAGGCACCAACTTTGTTTCAAATGAAAATAAATGATAGGGACCTACCAAGAAAACTGTATATATTTCATGAGTCGATGCTATGCATACTATTGGTCAATTCAAGGACAGAATTTATATCCAAGTTTTGGATATGATTCTATGGTCAGTCATAGACCGAATACCTCCATCTTAAAGTTAGATTCTGATTTCAATCGTGGAGGCTCCGGTCACAAAAATTTCAACAAAGCGCTGGATCTTTCTGCCGAACTGTTGCAACCGTCTCATCATCAACCCGCTCACTAAAAAATTGCCCTGATATCGAAAATGCTATCTTCCTCATCAGAAGAATGGCAAAATTGAAATGTTGCCATTTTTTGTTTTTTTTCTCTCGCATAATTCCAGATCGAGACCCCATTGGTACTTCATTTTATTTCTTGTAACGGCAGAGATTTTTCAGTATTTTTTCATATTTTTTCGATGCATCACAAGAAACCTATTACAAATTATTAAAAAACGATAATGCCTCCTGGGGAGGACTAAGTAATGAACGGGTTAAACTGATTTAATTTGAGTATACCTGAAGTATTCGAAAAATTGGATGGTGTGTCTGCCAGGAAGTTTGGAGTTATTTCATTTTCAAGAAATATTCAGGGCTGGCGTCAACCGGAAAATGAAATTTTTGAAGTTAATGAATCTTCTATGCATGGTTACTAGGTCAAGAATTGTGATCAGAATGAGGATGTATTCCGTAAGTGCTGTGACATTCTTGGGTGAAACAAGTGTAAAAAATTACAATGTATAAAATCCATCATCAAGTGTTCATTATAAAGGAAACATATACTAGTTCACACTTTCATCAATCATTTAACATCAAGGATAGATCTTTCCACAGTTGATTTACTCTTAGATTTTTCTATTTGATAACAATAATTAATCATACAGCATCATTTCACAATTTAAATCTAACATTCCCCGACACGATTTTTCTGAAATCACGCTTTGCTCAATTTATGATGAAGAACTTTTTATCTCTTGTCGAAAAACTTACATTTATTAGCATTTATCTACCCTCTATTCACGAGCCGAGCTACCGAAGAAATCTAAGATCAAAATTTGAAGCCTTAAAGCTCAAATTATTAATTTTTGAATCGATGAAGAAAGCATGATTTTTAATGATAAACCTCAACATTCATACATATTATGTTGAGTATCAAAATGGAAAAATTTTCATGAGAAAATCTTGAATCTGAAATATCATCATTAATCGTATCGTAAGATCTCGTATTTAAGTGGACAAAATTTACAGTAAGCAGATTATTTAGGACAAGGATGTTATCATATCTATCATTAAATCTTTGATCATGGTGTATAAAAGGGTCATAATGATATAAACAATGATTTCAATGAGAATGTTATTACTCAAAGAGATTAACGAGCTTTATAATGAAAAAATTCGGTCACCGAATCGATGTCAACAATCATTTGATGAAGCTGAAAACCGATGCAGGCAGTATAATATGCGGCACAGTGTCAATCTAATAGTTTGAATAGACTACAATATCAAAGTACTTGACACATCATAACGATGTACTTCGCGTATTGTAAGTGTTTCAGCCTTCATCCAGTAGTATTTTTCAAAATCAAGTAATCAAGTGAACCAGGTCAATGTACGTGACGTATTTCTCATCTATTTTCTCTTCTACTCTATCATACATGTCGTATCAAGAGCTGGATTACACATCTATATTTGTGTACACGTATACAAAGTAATAAAAAAAAAGGAACGTCACGTGACAAATCACAGTGCGATAGATGCGTTAAATCCCTGCAAACGTTCCAAAGTTCACATTCGACAATGAAAAGAAAAAAAAAAGAATTAAAACGCATCCTGATGACAAGGACTGCCTATCCACGAAATAAAAAAAAGGATGGTCTCGGTGGTTATAAAATATTTAAAAAAAAAACAACAAAATTGAGGTTCATAAGAGTGTAAATTACTCGGTAGGATCAAGCAGGATTCATCATCAGGATTTCACATATATCGCCTAAGACGATAATGTCAAAAATGCGAATGTGGCGCTGGTGCGGGTTTTTATTTACAAGCATCAGCGCCACACGCCGCGGAATATTAAACTAACGACAACGATGCCACTCGGTCGCGACTTTTATACTGCGTCATACTACCAGCGTTGAGCTAACCTGTTTCCTTAATTTTCTTTTTCTTTTTTTTTTAACGAATTGCATTGCAATTGCATTGTCGTAGAGGTTAAACCTCCATATATTTATATCATACATGTGTCCGATGTCACAACGGAGGCAGGAATAGGCTACGAAACTTGGCGAGCCTCAAGTTGTACTGCATTCTGATGCTGTTGCATTATATACTTCTACATTTTGCAGAATAATGCTATAGAACAGGGCTTGTTGGCATGTAAACGAGAGGTTTGCGTGCAAGACCGTTCAACCAAGTCCAGCCCATTGGATAAAGTCCGGTACTTCACGAACTGGCACATCCCTAGCCAAAGCCTTTACCCTGAGATTGCGGTCCTCTGTGAGTAACACCACGTCACGCTTCAAACGGCGAGGTTGACCTTCTTCTGTAAACAGGGGCGATCAAAACTTTTTTATTGGGATTTCCTTGTTTGGATTTTGCGTGTACAGATATCGTATGGAGTATAGCTTTGTAGAGCTCGATTTGATCGTAGAAATCTTGACTGCATTGATACCGAGATAGACACCTGTGTCTTTCTGATATCGATAGGACAATTCTTGAAGCTCTTCAAGCAATGTATACAAAAACTAGCTTCTCTTATCCCCGATGAAGCTGGAACGTTGATTCTCGAAGACAATTCACGGACAACCATATTGTGAATGGTTGATAGTAAGGGTGTGTCCACAAACAAACAGATTCACATGCGCTCGCAACACGCGACGAGACACGACATCGCGCAAGTACATTTTTTTGTTCTGAGAGCGCAAGTTTTACTCTTCTTCGTGAATCTGGGATGTCACGAGATTACTTTGGTACCCAAGAATCCGAAAAATCCGAAACATGCACTTTCCGGACTCAAACGCGTGTCGTTGCGCGATGTCGTGTTACGTCGTATGTTACAAGGGTATATCGGTCATCTGTGGATGCAACCTAATAGAATAGTTGCTTGTTTGAAAAAAAACAGAAATCTATCTTTTTCAAACTGCATGTGACATTATCTAATGAATGATCTAGTGTCACTCACGGCTCATTGGTAAAAAAAGAAAAAGAAACTGACAGAAAAAGGCTCGATATTGATCATCTTATTGATGTAGATTCACGTCCGTAGGAAATTGGTCAGAGTGACTGGTCTAGATGGTATTTTATATTCTTGGTCAAGTGGCCTCTCTAAATCTTGTCGACTGACTTTTCTTGTCAATAAGCTTCTAGAAAGATTTATAGTGGAGTCGTTCTTGTTCGGATGACTTCAAGGGAAATCCTATCAGAGCTCTAAAACTCGAATAACCTCCGAAAAATGAAAAGTTTGGTGAACCAGTGTTTTTTCAACTTACCTGAACTTATTTGATCCTTATTTGATTTACACAGGTTTAGGCACGTGGCGAGAATTCTATCATCGTTCCTCGTCAAACCATCCTGGAAATTTGTGAGATCCAATGTATTTATAACATTATGAGCAAGGCTGAACAGACTGAGATTGAATACGATCATTTTACCTGGCACGGATCTTCTTCAACTGTAAACGAACTAGAGGTTAGAACCGTTCCTCTGGTTGTCAGACATCTGATTGCCGGATTTCTGCTTCTGGCAAAAGCTAATCCAGCCTTTGCATTTTCGGCAACTCGTGCTACATGCTCAGGATTGAGGGCAGCTCTGGAGGTAGGCCCACAGTCTCTTAAATCTGCACCTCGTGATAGTCCCTCCAATTCATTAAGAACTAAAACAAGAAAGTACAAGAAGATTGTTTCAACGTAAGTCGAATATGGATGTCAGTGATGATCTCAGATTGTCACGATGAACGATTTAGTTCCAAAAATTCATCAGTTAAATTTTGATGCAGGGCGAACGTTAATAAAACGGGATGACAGGAATTTCAGGAAGACGACTTCCATAATTTGGGTCTCCTGGGCTCCTGAGATGATTACAAATCATGCCTGTAAATATTTTTCTGGAATGAGTAAGGTTTACGCAATTTTCTGTAATGAATCTGGATCTTGGTTATGAAGTATTCAGTAAATCATGGTAACTTTCGTATTCAGGAATATACTCAACACAGCCAAGATTTCATCAAAACTTTATGCTACAGATACAGTGAAAGGGTAATAAACTCCAGTCGTATCTTTGATAACCCATATAAAATGTAAGTGCCAGTGCTCCCCTGTGGATCGTAAATGTCATCATACTTCCTACACGAAATATGTGTATCAAACAGATAACAGCTAGGTACAATATTAATAAGGACGTGTAATCCCGGGCGCCTAATACTCGTTTTGGGTGCCATCCTTATTTGGAAGAAGGGTAAGTTCGAAGACGCGTAATTCAACCAACAATGTGATCTTATCTATGCTCTAAACCGAAATGTATCTCCAAAAACTATGGATGTAAGAGAGTTAATCATGTTGTGAATGCTATTCTTGAAGCAGTTTGCGATTTTTTAATAATATTACGTGGAGTAGGGTTCTGGGTAAGCTGATTCGAGTACGAGATGGGATACTTCAAGTCAAGATTCATGACGAGCTTTCATGTTCGATTATAAAGAAAGTATTTTTCTACTTTTTAGGAGAAGTTCTGAGTGAACTACTAAACGAAAGCTTTTTTATCGCATTCATCTGAAAATCAAATTTTCTGAACCTTTTCGTGATGAAAAAAACAAATTGCGTAATCACGCTCTAACAAGTATTTGACCGCCGCAGAGGCTTGCAGGACTCGATTTGCTCGTCCAGCAAATTGTCCTCGTACCAAGACCTACATTTGCCCTGTTTATACACAATGTAACTGCCTGGGAAGTTTCATTCGTCGCCTGAAATTTGGTGTTATTCTCAATGACTTCATCCAAATATTCTATGAAGGTCATTGTATTCAAGGGTGGTTGAGACGATTCACTCCAAATCTTTTGGGGAAAAAACCCCTCAGCTACAGGTCATTTCCCCTCCCAGCTCACAGGCATTTTGAATACCTCTAACTGAAGGTACTTTTGCCCTCATCTTGGAGGTTTGTTCAGCAAATATCACATAACCTCCAATTTTCGATTCCTATGATTTGGGTTCATTATTACAAATCATGGCAATACTTCTTCTTCCACGAGAAAGTAGTAGGAATTTGATATCGTCAAATCATTATGGGAATAATAATACTGTATAAGGCTAATATTTTGGAACTAGTTGTGTGGATTATTGTATCATAATCGATGTTAATACTCTTGCCAAAAAATTCTGTGGAGTGAGCTATTTTGGGTTCTACAACAATGTCCCTCACTATGGCGGAAAACATGATGTATCGCAATAACAGTACCCAAAATCCAGGCCGCTTTGGAGATGACGATGGAAATGTACAATTTATTTCTGAGCAAATGCTTGGTCCCTTGCATTTTAAGCAATAATCGGTCTTCGCTCCATCACTGTGCAAAAACATCGTGAATGTTCACCGGCTCCTCCAAATGAGCCTAGATTTTGGGCATTGTTATCGCGATTAATCATGTTTTTCACAAAAGTGAGAGACATTGTTGTAGAACCCAAACTAGCTCACTCCAAAGAATTCTTTGGCAAGAGTATAGGTATCGATTATGATACAATGATCCACAGATACATTTCAAGATGTTGGTCTCGTACAATATTATTATTCCCATGATAATTTGACGATATAAAGTCCCTGACACTTCCTTGTCGAAGAGAAGTTTTGTTATGATTTGTCCTACCATTGAACCTAAATCATAGGATTAGGAAATTGTGGACCAAATTGGAGGCAAAGTATCATTAGTTAGAGGGATTAAAAAATACCAATGAGCCTGGAGGGTAAATTACCTGTAGTTTAACGCTTTCTTTTTCTCAAAAGATTTAGAATGTTCAAGATAGAATCCAAGAAATACCATGAACTTGAAACGAGTTGACATTGGCAAATATGGGCACGGCAATTCAAAAAAGTATACTCCACACTATATAGGTTAGGAATATCACACGCAATCTAACGAACTTTCACGCTCATCTTTTAACCCGAAACGACTACACTCTATTCCCAAGAAATTCAACTCTATAATTTTTGCAAGTCGATGACGATACCGATCCAATTCCAATTCTGGAAAATTCAGGCCAAATGATGACCTCCGAAGCAAACCGAGTATTCAAATGATTCACGACCAGTTGAATCTCTCGCGAGACCGATATGTACAAGCTTATAATCGGTTAAAAAATTCATTGAGAACGTGATGCTGCTGCGGTACACCATCATCAAGAGCATCGACTAACGAGCCGCTTGCTAGTCCCGATATATAAAGCAAACCACGCGGGATATATACACTCGCGGCAATCGAAGGCGCGTGCAATTTGCCGATCAAGTTTGTTAGAGATAGCACAGAGAGTAGCTCTAGAGAGATTCCAGAATCTATACATATATACCTATTATACATGACCAAAGCTTTCGCACAAAGAGCTAAGGGAATATATGTATAACCAGAGGCGAGGCAAGAGAGGATTCAGCCCATTGTGGGTCAACAATTAAACCGTTCTCTACGGCCGTGGTCCACTGACACGACTATATCCCTCCGTAGGGGCCTCCAATATAGTATTACATATATATCTATATAGAAACTCATATGGTATCGTCATTCCATCCACGATGCATGGCGCGTCTTCAAAAATTCATTTCGCTCTCTGAAACCTCGCCCACGACACATAACCTCTCTTATATCTACCTACAAATACCCACACACACACACACACACACTTAGCAAATTTGCCTCTGGCAACAGATACAACTTGCTAAACTAAACGTAAAGAGGAAATATATATCTATATATAGGTGATGCAAAGAGTATGGTAAAAGAAGTTTGGAGTCTGAGAGATGCGACGAGGACGCGGAGGAGAGCGCAAATCGAGCCGTGAGAACCTAACTGTGATGTGATTCACCTAACCGTTGCACGTTCGTTCGTTCGTTCGTTCGTTCGTTCGTTCGTTCATTCGTTCATTCGTTGTTGGGCATAAGCATCACAGAGCTGAGATGGTGTATTATACAAACTATATAGAATGAAGCTCAAAAAATTTAGTATAGAGCCGCAGGGGTCGTAGGTCAATCTAGTCGGTACAAACGATGATTTGCTTGACCACGATTCGCAAACGAGGTATTGGCACGCGCGCACGCTGGCATATCAATTATTATTTTGGAGTGAAGCGTGATGCGCAACGTTTGAGTGGTTACAGATGGTTTCAACGATGATCGGCACTAATTTTGCTACTTCAACTACATGGATAATTTGTTAGTGAGTGAATGAGCTACTCTGCAGCTTCCTGAAAGGCCTGTTGTACGCGAAAATTACTGTGGCACGAGAGGTATTTTGAAATGTAGGTGTTGAATGTTGAGATGCTTGTCATGGGAGTCTCGTGAGAGGTGGGATAGTCGAATAGACCCTAGGTTTTTCGGAGCAACGAGATTCCAGAAAATTGGCATTACTATTTTCTAGCCTTGAATAATTCATGGTACATTCATTCGGTGGCTATGATTTTGTCAGAAGATGGAAATTCTACCAACCCTATTTGTTCATGAATCATAGCCAAGAATTACGATGGAATTGAACCAAAATTCTTGGCTATAGTACATCATTGAATACTGGTGGTAAGATGGACCTACCGAATCGGAAAGAGACGATTCCCTAAGTTTTCCTTAAGAATCCAAGAGCTCCGAGAAAAATTCGAGTAAATCAGATATCTAAAAAATCAAATTCTATGCAAACTTTATTAACTAATACCTGAATATTTTGATTATTGATGCGCAAGACTTCATACATGATTAAGATTCTGTCGGAAGCGGGATGCGAGCATCGACAGAGGATTTTGGGAAAGGCTCGTCAACAACTTTCCACTATTGGTAACACCTTGAAATCGTACGAGAAAATGTCTGGCCTTGACATGCGTCAATAATAAATTTCTTGATTCCACCACACACACTCCGAGTATTCTAGGAGAATTACAATGCCTGAAACCATTTCCTGAGAAATGAGATAAATTCCAGGTTCTCCAGATCCGGTGTACACCATGGAGGGAAATCTTTGGGAGGGCCGAGATGGCCATTCAAGAGTACCTAGCTAGAGTGTAGGAGCGTTCGTCTGAAGGGTTCCATGGGAATGCTTAGACAGTAATCTAGCAACACCTCGAAAGATTCAATCGGCGTACGTCTAGGGGGTGCTATGAAAGGGCCTAGACGGGCATTTAGCGGCACCTGTCCGGAGTCGAGGAGCATACGTCCAGAGAGTTCTATAAAGAGCTTGGGCAGCTATTTACCAGCATTTGGCTCGATTCAAGGACCGTGCCCCTAGGGGATTCCACGGAAGGGCCTAGACGACCATTCAACAGCACCTGCCTAAAGTCAAGGAGAGGGTATCTGGGATATTTTGCGGAGGGGTCCAGACTGTCATTCAGGAGCACCTGGCTAAAGTCATAGACCGTACCGATAGAGGGTACTGTGAAGGGCCTAGACTACTCTGTAGTAGCACCTGTATAGGGCCAAGAAACGTGCGTCTATGGGGTTCTGTGAAAGAGCCCAGACAGTCATCTAGCAGCCCCCGTCAAGATTCAAGGATCGTAAGGCTAGGGGCTTCCATGAGAGGACCTAGACGGCCATTCGAGGGTCCCTAGCTAGAGTCAAGGAGCTTGCGTTTAGAGGTTCTATGGAACGGCCTAGGCGGACATTTAGCAATATCTGACTGACTTGGCTTGAGTCGAGTAGCGTGCATCTAGGGGATTCTACGGTTGATTTGAAGAGCTTTTGTATGACCCAAAAATACTGACTGAAATATTAATATTCGATAACTAGGAATCAACTAAAAAATATTGGTCCTTTCGTGGTAGAGTCGAATCTTCAGAAATAGAGTTGATTCATTCTTGCAAAGCAGAATATATTCAATACATTAATAGAAGTTTCAGATGTCAGTGATCTCAACGATAGTTATTCAACGACTCCGATCAGGGACTCTGTATAGGGTATAACATCGAACAATTTTCTGTTTACTGGAGCATTTTCTACAAAGATTTGCTGGATAATATTGAGTATACTACAACGCAAGGGAGTATGATATCGAATAAACATTCTTCAGATTGAAGAAGCTACATTGCATGAGAAATTACCGTACATCTTTATTCAACATTTCAATAATGCATGAGAAAATTTAACACAACTTGAATGACGGCTAGAATGAATTCGAATGTTAGCCGCAAGGCTTCTCAGGATATCCAGCGCTTGAATTTCAATCTAACGACTTTTGTTTCGATATCCCTCGTTGTTATTCACGACTTACGAGAGTAAAACAACTCCATTGACCCTATACATATTGTATGGCGTTTCATCTTCTACGCGCACATATCAAATGCTCGTACAAATGTTGTCCCTTGTCTTCAACTATTTTTCCCTTGATCAATCATCATTTCGAATCTGTAATTTTTTTCTGTCGTTAACTTGCTGACTTGATAGTTAATGGAGCCTCCAAAATAAAAATGATGGAACAATAAAAATGAATACGTCGTCAAATTTTTAGTTTTCAATTTTTGCTCGTAATAAGTTTTTTGCAGGATGCTTCGATATGATGCTCAACCGTTCACAAAATTCTTTAAATTTGTTGAGATTTTCCCTATGTTTACTTCAAAATTCATCACAAAACATGAGAACTCACTCTTATCCAGGATAAGCATTGAACATCACGAGGCAGGAGTTTGAAAATACATCAAGTAACGATAATCCTGTGAAAAAGAAAGATTTATAATGAACAACTCTTCAGCAAAACTGTTCGAATTGAAGAGTACTTTGCTCCCGTTACAAAGCGGAATCTTTCCGCAATCGACAATTTGCCACAATTACGGCAATGCGCAATCGCGACCGATGTTTGCTAGAAAATCAAGTCACAAGATGAAAAAAGAATTCCGTCTAAGGACGAGCATCATTCGTCACTATATGCTCATATAATAGTTAGCCATCTAATCGGAAACTTGCAGCCACAACGGTGGCAAAAATAAAGAAAAGGGCATTTTCAACCGTTACCCAATATACACACATATACACTCAGTGCAGTGGATTACCAACATAATGCGAGCGCAAGCATCGAGCGAATAAAATTCTTCGTCAAGTTTACGGCTTCGATGAGCGTGGAACAGCCCCGAGGACTACCGTTAACTTACGCACGCGCTTATATGGGCACAGATACATATATATACGCAGATCATAATGCATGTGCACAAGCCACTGTATTATATGGTCTATTACGCACTCGTAAAGCTTTTCTGATCGACTAGCGTAATTGTATCGTTTAACTCGTTGAGTAAGTGACTTTGAATGAGAGAGTTGAGTTTATAAGTGTATGCGCTAGGGTAAGTACATTTCGTCGGGTTGCCCTTATCGATGATCGAGCTATGAATTTGATTGCTCATCGATTTTGAAAACTCGGGCCTTGTCATAACGCTTATTTACGCTGACGACTTGCTAAACGAAAAATATCAATTTCATGAAGATTATAGGTACTAAGCAAATAAGACCTGGATTATTTCTAATGAGATTTTACAGATTAATAAATTCAAGTTGTCTAATCATCGATACTCATGTAAAAATCAACCAGTTTAGAAACAAATGAAAATTAACGGAACTCCTATCAACCATTTTCATCTGCCCCACAGTGGAAAATTTTGTGAATGTTTACAGTGTGTTATGGTAACTCAGCTAGTAGCAACATCTGAAATACCAAGTATGTACAAAAATGCATCTATAAATGAACAAATTTCTTATTCAAAAAGCTTGAGAACGAGGTTCGAGATATCACAACATTGAATTTAAAAAGGTCCAGCTAACGGTTAAAGCTCGCATTTTCAGCAATCCTGACAAGCATTTACATTGTTCCATAGAATATACTCAGAGTACCGACAACGTAATAATTCAGCTAATACCAGCAATCCCTCGACGACGTTGTTATTTACGATGTTAACACCAATTCGTCACGCCGCGCAACGGTTCGACGTCGCTCGCCACTAATACGGGAAATCCGCAATTTCATGGAAAGCCAAACGAGAAATTTTAGCGCATCGAAGTATTCTATTCATCGTCATCTCAATCATCAAAACTAAGGAACGGTTCATGTGAATCTTTCCTGATAATTTCTTGATCCGCGACCTCGTTATCCAGCAAACAGTTTCGTACAATCAAGAGTGAGTCAAATGCCATACTGTATTGTAAGATTTGAAGACGGGTCAACTAGTGGTTGCATCTGTGGTTCATTCCGTGTGGTCTATGAACAAAAATAACACAGATCAGCTCGTTTGCCGCACGATCAGTGCGTCCTCTATTCTTCCATCATAGCGATGCGCGAATGTGCAATGATATAGCAACGTTGTGCAAAACGAAAGTAAAACGCGGGAATCAGGCATCGTGTCACGGCAACTCTAACATGTGCTTAGCTATGTCGCTATGCGATGGAAGAAAGCACTCCATGGATCGCCTTTTTTTCTAACAATCAATGGAATCCTCAATCCCATTGAACAGTAAATCTGATGAAGCGAAATTTGTTATCGTTGAAATCGATTTTTCCTAGAGATGATACTGTTTTTTGCCAAAAATAAGACATATCTTGAGTAGAGCTTTTTTGACCTTGCTAAGATGACTTATGTTACCCGGGGGCTCATTTCCGGAGGATGTCTTATGACTTTGATGACCAAAGTGAAATGATCAACAAAAATCGAATTACATCAAAAGACTTAATGATGAATGAATAGTTGTTTGATGCGGGAGAATCATAAATTGGATGAATTCACGATTATTGCATCTGTACATCGATTAGTACGAAGGACACGCGTGTTCATTCCTGAGGATGGCTTATATTTCAGGGGTGGCTTATTTTTCAAGAAAGGCTTAATTATAGCTTGTCTGTCACCTGATAAGGGTGTGATATCTCCAGGAGCGTCTTATTCTTCTCAAAAAACAGTTGTACTTACTTGTGCTGGTGGGGAGCTATATATTACATCAATTGGATCACATTGTATAAGGACATCCAGTTTTGCGCGTTAAAGTTGTAATAGATACATCCTTTAATAAGGTGTTTTGATACGGTGGTCTGAGAGACCGAACAAAATTTTTTCATCTTATGTGTGGGAAATGACTTTTGGGCGCAATTTTTCTTATTTTGTTCTTCGCACAGCTGATGGCAGAATAGTATTCGGCACTCGGACGAGGTGGTTTTCAACATTCTCGTGATAATCCCAACCCTCGCCTCCGGTTTGGGCCGGAAAATATCACTTGTGCGGAAAACCGACACTCCCACCTTCATATCGATATGTACTTTTTTCAATAACACAGTCGATATTAATTTGCAAACTACTCACCAACTATGGGCACCATCAACGTATAAACTGGTTGCGCGGCTGACATTGCTCTGGTGATATTTTGCAGTGCTGGCAAATGGTCAATGAAGCAGTTTGTGTCTGGGACCAGATGTTTGGGCCTCACTTCAATCTCTACCGATAGCGAAGATTTTTGTAATATTGCCTGAAACAAATAATCATTTTTTCCTCTGATTAGTTGCTTCGTTCCTTCCCAAAGCAAAAGAAATCTCGGGGTTACATTCAGACAGCAATCAACAGCAATATCACTTTGCATACGCTTCTCGAACGAAATATTATAGCCAAGGCGAAGTCCTAACTCCACGTCAGAAATCAAATGCTGGGAGCGCTCAATAAATCTTCTGAACGCGAGGCCGGAGTATGCCGCCATGTTGAATATAGCTTAGAGTTGGGCCGGAATCTGTTCAAGAAGTAGCTCGAGTTTTACTCAACAAAATTACATAGGATTTTGTATGCATCAATAAGGGTGGGTCCACAAATGAAGCGTACGCACTGCTCACGGCTCACGTGCGCCGTGCGCTGCTCATCGAATTTTAGCCTGCAAGTGATATGAAATTCCCACTTCACCGGCTGGATCCAAGACAGAATTTGAAGTTAGCGACCAAAAATGATAGACGTACTCCTGATAAATCCATATCACTCGCAGGCTAAAATCCATCTAAAATCCGATGAGCAGCACACGGCGCACGTGAGCCGTGGGTATGCGCTATGAGTCATGAGCAGTGCGTACGCTTTATTTGTGGACACAACATAAAATGCATGTCTGAATTGCGCTATGGAGGAAAATTCCATACAAATGAAAAAAAAAATGCAAAACGCCGCCAGACTCCGGCCCCGCGTTAAAAATTTTTTTGGTTCCGTACAAGGCCCTTCGGAAAAGATGATATAACCCTGAAGCCTTGATCGATACTCGAAAATTCTCAATCATCATTTCCAAAAATTTGGGAGATATTCATGATTTGTTTCAAAGGGACAACATTTTTTCCTTTTCAGGTAGAAGCATGAAATTTAGTGTCGTTTGTATTTGAAGCTATACTCTAAGATGAATCTATCACCAATACCAAACTACTTTTTTCGAACTTGAATCGTCCTCTTACATGAATCAATGACGTTAAATTTGTAAATCGGCATTCGGAGGACTAATTTTTATTTCTCTATTGTTGACCTCGGATTTGAGGCCATTTTTAATGAGAAATTATCGATCGGGGTTTGATCGTCGAGATGTTAATCAAAGAAAATTTCTCATTAAAAATGGCCTCAAATCCGAGGTCAACAACAGAGAAATAAAAATTAGTCCTCCAAATGCCGATTCACAAATTTAACATCATTGATATCACCAATACCATTTTCGAAATCGTAAGTTACTTGGGGTCTGTAAGACCCAAAAGCTTGACTAAAGCATGTAGGTCTAGTTTCTTCAGTGGCAATGGTGACTTGACTCGTAACATAAAAGAATAAATGACGTATCTAATTATGAATTGTCTAAGGAAACTCATGGAAAGACACCACAATTCGATGATTGTGAACGTTCATCTCACGCTGAGGTTGAATTTTGAGACTAGAAATACATATTTAATAATTTTTTACAACCATTCAATTAGAAAGAACTCAAATTTTTTCCGATCGGCAAATTTCAAAGTTGAACTGAATAACTATCCGATCATTCCTACGCGTTTTCAGTTGCAAGAAGGAGAGATTCGCGTGAAATAACTCCACTCCTGATTCGTATATTTTGGCACGAAAGAAAGGGAAGCGAGAGACTCGGAATGAAGTAAACGTAGTCAAAGTGATCCAGCTAAATAATACAAAGAGTTCAATGTTGACATACAATCGTAGACTCCGGGTAGCATCTATTCATCCCTCGGGTGTGAGCACTTGTTATACCGCATTATCTCATGACGCTTGCGGTGTTTGAGTTTCATAAAAACGCATCTGGTATAAAATAGAAGATGAAACCGCTCAAGACAACACTAAGATGATCGTGAATAGCTTTCTGCCAAGTCAATGACTAAACCAATAAAGAGAAAGGGTATCTCGTGCTTGACAAGATTATTTTTTCTTCTTGCGCGTGTTAATAACATGTCAAAAGGAACAAGAGATGCGCAAATGATCATTTCTAAGAAAATGGAGGCATAGTGTAGAGGTTAATTACGAGCATAGAGGTTACAACGAGGGAATCAATCATAAGTAGTGCTGCAGCTAGTTAATTATAGTCTAATATTTTCATCCATGCGTGAATGGGCCAGATCACATCCTTTCTCATAATATGACTTTGATAACGAGTTATGAGATATCGTGACGGATTTATTATCCTATACGTGATCATCTTCATGGTGATTATATTTGCGAGGTCTATTGTATTTTTTTCCAAGGCATTCACTTCGATGTTTTTCCCTCTTACTCCCGTGTTTGTATGAGTAATTTTTTATGCTTTTAGTCAACAGAAATTTTCTCAGAGTACCATACGAGTTGTAAATAGAATGAAATTTTATCATCCTTTCTACTCGACTTATAATTTTCGACGACTAGATGTATAAAGCTCAAAGTTGAATGGTTGAAGAAATTTGTGAGTTGAGCTGACAATTTCCTCGTCAGTGAAGGTTACTCACTCATCATACTCACACAAAATCTTTTCTGATACGATGATTCCATTTTTATCTATCTAATTTTACTTCGATTCCATAATAGCATTATGAAGAATCAAGGCCAGAAATTCATGTAAAGTTGACGCATTCATGATATTGATCTCGCATTATATCTGATGAGAAAAATATAGACGTTGTTCAAGATTTGACCATCGGGGGGCTTCCCCTATAAATAAAGAGTCCACGTGGAGGTTTGATTTAATTTTTTCAAATTCTTTCATACGCAAAAAGTTGAACCTCTGATACAAATTTCATCATCGTGCATGTAATAAAAATGATAAGTCACACGGAAGACTCGAGAAAGACATGAAAATATTATGATAAGTAGAGGCCCAGCCAAAACTTGTCCGTCCAGATGCCACGTATCGACGTATCGGATTGACCACATGAGTGATGTATAATGGATTGCCGCACAGATCATGTATGGGTCGATGGGTGGATCAATTGGTGAACGGATGGACACCTGGACAGATGGTCGGGTGGATGGATGGTCCGGTCCGGTCAGATGTAATAGTCTGGAACGGTCAGGTACGATCGGGGATTGACTGGAATGGTATGGTCTAGGCTTGGCTAGGCTAGACTGACAAAATACGTGGTGACGCGGGAGATTGGGCAGGTGCTGGGTTGGTCGATGGTCGACCGGGCGGGTGGACAGGTTGATGAGAGGGTGGATGGACGGTGGCTAGACAGGAGGTTAGCGGCACCAGTTTAACAAAATGTCATCTCAACGGACTTCTTCAGAAATATCTTTTTAATATCATAAATTGATCATTTCTCAAATATCATTTTTGAGCTGCAAAAGCATTTCAGGCGCCTCTGACTCGTCAAGAACATTGACAAGCCGAGCGAGCGGTAGCGAGAGAGGCAACAATGCTGGTAAACAATGATCTTGCTACCCCATGTAAAAACGGGAACCCTATGATCATATATGAACAGGGGGTCTAAGGACCCTATGACCATATATGAACATCTATGAAATGGTTGCATTTTCAGGGAATATTACATCAAAAAGTCACGATGCTGATCTTGCATAACCGAGAAAATCTCCAAGAGTTCATTAGGTGATTGAATTGAAACGATCTGTAAGTAATATCATTATATATCTCAAAAGAAAAAAAATTTAATTTCCAAGATCAAAAACGTTTGGCAAATTGGTGACGAACCTGCATAAATGTAATATTTCTCAAAATGATGATCTCAAGATATAACAAATTGAGTAGATTGGTCACCAATTTGCCAAACGTTTTAAATCTTGGAAATTGAAATTGTTTTTTCTAGTAGGAGAATGATATCACTTACAGATCGTTTTGATTCAATTATACTTGATGAACTCTTGGAGATTTTCTCGTTTATGCAAGATCAGCATTGTGACTTTTTGATGTAACATTCCTTAAAAATGCAAACATAACAACTTTTCGGATTTTAAAAAATTTTGAAAATCGTTTCATAGATATTCATATATGGTCATAGCGTCCTTGGGCCCCGTGTTCATATATGATCATAGGGTTCCCATTTTTACATGGGACGCGAGAATTCACGCGGAGACTTGCAAGACAAGCTAGTGGAAAATTGAGTGATGAAGGGAAGCAAATTCTTCATTTTGGAAAACTTTGATGCAAAATATGGCGCCAATTTTCAGAATCAACAAATGAAATTGAACATTTCTCAAAACTGATCATACAAGCCACAAGTTGAGAAATCGTAATCTAAGTAATTTTCCGCAATCCATTGGAGGTACTCCAACTGAAGAAGCATGAACGTAATACCTCCCAATTTTGCACCAGCAGACACAGTTAGGAGGGAAAGTAGCTCTATATCCCATTGGATGGCATGCCATGACCTCTGACATGACGCTCTTTGCACCAGGCTCGGGATTAAAGGCTGCAAGAGAAACTCTCGAGTCACGTTGAATATTCAACACGTCACAAAAGCCACCCTTAACCACTACAACTATCGCCACCACTGCTGCTGCAAGAGATTACCGTGATGCACATCCAGTAGAGCATAAGGAAGTCATAGCTTTCATCCCTTGCGAGAAAAAGGATTCGTGAGACTATACATATGAGCAGTTCCACAGAAACTTGCTCACAATGTGTTTCGGTCTGTTACGGCGACTACGCGTCCCAATCGATTGTGCATAACACGTTTCTAATGTATTTTTTGCATTTTTCCTCAGCAAAAAGTCAGAATCGACCCAGCTTGAGGTTTAGAGGACAAAGATTGCGAATTAGGGGTCGAAATGTCAATTCCGTGGCCTGTCCGCACCTCGGTCCGCACCCCTAAATTCGGTATTCAAGTCTATGGTATGAAGATAATACGACACTTTCAAACGGACCCCCTTCCCCCACAAAATACATCAAATTTGAGCTCATTTTGAACATGTTCTTACAGTTTTAGAACCTCAACAAAACAAGCTGCGAATCATTTCATTCCAATTTTGCTACCAGTGTTCTATATAAATGCACTTGGCACGAGAGCTACAAGTCGATACCTCAACCAATCTTTTCTATTTCCGAGGAGTAAGGGTTGAAATTTCAGGACCGTGCACTTACTTCCAGGATCTTCTACTTCCCGGCTTGCAATGGTGGAGTAAATGATTATGCTTGCATTTTTTCATCAAAGTATGACATAGCACAACTACTCCTCATGGGTAATTCGAGTCCAAAATACGCGATACGATCCTTAGCCACGTGATTTCAGGCGTGCGATGAAATTTTTGTATCAACTCCGGTGTACACCCTTCTACCTAATTAAACAGTAACCTGACTATTTTGTCGGAATTTCAATTATAATAGTATCACTGATCGGACGGAATCAACGAGTTGAAAGTTCTACGTTGATTCCCGCAGCCTTCAGATTGATGAAGTGGTAACCTAGAGAGTCCACGGAACTGACATACCCGTGTAAAATCTCCTCGATAATGCTGATATGTAAAATTGGAGGCACCGGAGGATGGCGCCCAACGCGGGGCTAGGAAAATTCGTGAAAGCGAATAAACCACGACCACGATCATAAAGAAAGGTCTGGCTACTCCGTAAGGCGCACGCGTTGCTCAGGTGATACCACCGCAGTCGGTTCTTGCCAATATGGCCGCTCCGGGGAAGGCGCTCTGATTGGCTGAAAAAAAAAAACAGCAGTTGGCAATTTACAACAGTATAGCGATGTGTTATGAATCTTCAACGTCCGGACAACCGTCAACCTGGAGCAAACGTCTGCTCCAGCTTGTTGTTTTTTTCAGCCAATTGAATCGCCCCCCCCCCCTCGAGGCGACCATATTGGCAGTACCCGAGCAACGCGTGCGTCCTATGGAGTGGCCAGACCTGTCTTTATGATCATGACCACGACTACCACAAACTTTCAAATTTCACCTTGGACTAGTATTAGGAAGCAACTTGAAAGCTCTACTGATGTCCCAAAAATCAAAAGTTGTCCATGACAAAGCCTGCAGCGAGCTTGTAGAACATTTGGGATCGTTATTCAAGGATTTCGGCATGGCCGTGCGAGATCTTACTGCTCGAGACGAGCCGTTCCAGGTTTAACGCTATATGTAATAATAATAATGATAATAAATAGGTAGCAAAGCTCACGTAGGAATAGAAAGCAAACTCTCACGAGTATTATTGTAGAATCTTGCACATTATAAGGGGAGATGCCAACCGCAAGCTCGCGGATATACACACACTTAGTTGTGTGTTATCTGTCACGAGCAGATATACCCCAAACTTGCATTTGCAGAGGGGAGCTTGCAAAAGTCAGTGCGTTGACTCTTGCTTCTAGACTAAAGGAATGGATTATCTAGCGAATATGTATAATTGTAAATACAATAAATATACAACGACCGATTGGAGAGTAGCGATGCAATATCTCTGCTTCCTGTATAATGTTCGATGTGTAAAATGCCATCACAGAATAATATAACCAAGGAAGTATAAGGGCTGTATAAATGAAGCGCGTCGGTACGCAGCGGCGCGGCGGTAGCATTGAAAGAGGGTTATATGACGTTGCAATACGAGGTTATATACGTACGGTTGAATTCGCTTATTGCGGGTATGAGGTAAGCTGTGCTGTTTTGAGCAATAGCAGATTCAAGGGAGGATGGATGGATGAGCATTGGGATGTAAACAGAGATGGCAGGAAACTGGATGTATATGTAAAGAGAACGAGCTGTAGCTTTACGACGATGAACGGTGGGGTTGTTTGGATATACTTTTACATACACTGATTGCTCTTGCGTTTTAATGACTTTTGTGAATGAATGAAATTCAGTTCTGGAAGAAAAGATCGAAAATTGGAGAAAACTATGTGTTCATCAATCTGATTCATTTCTGCCGAAATCTTTTACATTTAAATGATGCAGTCTCACGATATTTCATAGTCCAGAAAAGTAGAATTCGATACAAGGATGTGAACAATTTTTCTCGCGTTCGAGCGATGGGTTTCCGGCCCGAGCCGTAGAAGAGGGTCGGAATCATCACGAGGATGCGAATAATAGGTTTTACGCCCGTGTATCTAACTATACTTTTCGATAAACTGTAAAAGTCGACAAACTGTGCGCAAAGTACACTTTTACGCACAGTGCGTCAAGAACCATCTTTAGAAGTGCTATTTTTGAGTTAAGGTGGTGTAAAATCGCTCACAGCGATGAACAAAATCTAAGACAAAATGAGAGGAATATATATTCGTATGAGATTCACTCGAGTGCTTACTCGAAAAACCCCTCTTTGAATAATACACAATTGAGTCAGAGCAGAGCTTCCACCCAGTCAACTTCCCAGAGTGGCAAAATTCATCCAATTTGACGTGCAGCTTGAAACTGTCATACTTGGGTATGCAAAGAGCGTACGTTAAAATCACAAATGCAGAGAAAATGAGAGACAAAAAGAGAAGTCACGCTGAGGGGTATATCACCAAAGTAAAGTGCGATTATATTGGTTATATCTCTCATTTGGGAAGCACCAATAGCGAGAGTTCTTGCATCAATGAGAGGGTGCCACCGCATGGTAGGGCTCGATTACCGTATCCCCAACGATTTCGTATAGCGCTTTGCATAATTTGACGATACACTCGGTGAGTATAATCTGCACTTCGAAAGCTTTCGTGCATCCTTTCTCTTATGCGTTGCAGAGCTCGAAATATTTCGCCCATTTATGCTGCTGCGCGCGACGGTTTTCATACGGTCTGGCTGTACTGAATTTTGGATGGGTTGCTTAGCCGTATTATAGTAAACTTGCATAAAGTTGTTATAATCCGATTAAGCTGGGCCAACGAAATCACTTTCTGCGCATGCGAGAAATGTGAAATTCTCGAATTGATGTTTTGATATTCTAATTTTTGTGCTACATTAATTCTTAGGGAGTTCTCAGGGAAAGAAAATGAAAAAAATTATCTTTTTTTATTTTTAGTTATATACGGTCAAAGAACTTTCAGCATTATAACGAAATATTGTGCGAAATGGCGTAAAGTGGATTGATTGAATTTTTATGTATTGAATAACGAAATTTCATCACAAAATTGAATGGCTGGTAATAGGAAGAAATCATTCACGTTTAGTTCTCCCATTAAAGTGAATCATTAACAACAAAATGTAGTTTAAAATCAAGATTACAGATTTCATCATTGAAAACTATATAGCTCAAATACCGCCCGCTCATTTCTACATCTTAAATTCAGAAATAGGCATGAGGCGAGGATCCAACTAGTTATTAGATTTTAGCCAAGCATCACATTCATTAACAATGTCTTAATATGGCAGAGACATGACAATAAACTCTCATATCAATTCTGAAAAACTTCATCTTAGGTCTTAGTCATGAACTAACTGGGGCATGGAGAAGGATTTTCTTCTAATAGATAAATTGATGATTTTGCAGAGGATTTCCCTAAAAGTTTTTTGTTTTTTAACTGTTACGATTAAATTGGTAGTCAATGAGCCATGGAATACAATTTCAATTAATTCGAAAAATTATAAAGGAATTAGGGATTTGATGCAGGGCTTCAACAATAGTTCAAGTACTTAACAACCAATAAATCACATATCAAAACGTGGATATTCCTCAATTCCGACAATAAGACCGTTGTTGAAATGGTAATCTTCAGAAAGTGTTTTGAATAGAGCCAAAACTTTGACGATCTCTTGATGAATAAAAAAACTTCTGGTGGAAATGATGATGATAATTTCCCTTAATCTGATCAAATTCTCTCGAATAATCTCCAAATAAATTCATAACTATGCGGAACCGTCAAGTATTGATATTATTTTACAAGGAGGGTGCCAGGTTCTCGGATAACCCATCTTCCTGAAACTCTGGGATACGTTTTTTCTACCAAAACATGTAACAAACCACTCTCATAACTTGCCAACACAAGTCACAATGCTATTAAAGCTTCAAATGCATTGGATTTTATGTTTGAATATGAGGGATAATTTCTCAAAGGCCGATGAAGAGTTTATGAACAGAAGAGACGTGTGGAATGAGGTCGTTCAACATTTTGTCTCCGCCATGACTTAATATCTGTTAATTAGTTTCACTAACTGTCGTTCCTTGGATCAAGATGAAGATTCAGATTTTTTTGAAAAATGCCAACAAACTATATTGTTAAAAACTTTCATAATCATTGGCATAACTCTCCATAAATGTATGCTTCAATGCACAGGTAAGTTATATCAAACCGATATTTTTGTCGGAGTCTAAAGGAGAATATCGATATCAAAAGTGAAGCTCCCATTGAGAGATGAGGACCATCCCAAAAAATCATACCAAATAGTGCCAATTTTTCCAACATCAAAGTGATATCTCAATCCATCAACACTATTCAAGCACCAAAGAACAGATAGAATAACGGCGAACGAGGCATACAGAGAATTGTAAAACACATAGCGCCGAATGAGATGTGATTTGTTGAGATTCCAGTCCTGCACGGATTGAATGCATGACCAATTGTCGAGTCAAAAGTACAGTTTGATTGTGTCTAGTAAGCAATCACGTTAAAACGGCAGGAAAATCACCGAGACGAAATGCAAGAAAACGCGGAAGGGACGATAGTGAAGTAACAGATTGAGTCGTCGCACTCTCGACATGGTTATACATAGCGCTCTGATGTCAGCCTCTTTCTATTTTCTTATTGTGCACAGCGGTAGGTGTGCTTGAAAGTATGGCGAAGCCTTTCCAGCACACCTAACTAACATATACGGCTAGATCGAGGATTCCAACCTCCTCTTTTTTTCCGATCATACTTTTCGTCACTGAATCGGCATCGCAGCCATGCACTTCCCGTATTGAAATTGTGTAGAATTCCAATATCTCTCATCTGCATCCTTAAGTCCTTGGATCAGAAGCACTTTCATTGAAAAATCTAATTGACAAAATTTTTCGCGTCGTCGTTTCTTGCTGAATCGCATCAGCGGTGATGCATGACGGAAATCGCCATCACGCGCGGGTCTTTTTTGAATGTCGTTTGAGAGGTAATATTGACTGTGTGTAATCTTACCACGATTTTCAAAAACCGAATTTATCAACTCGGTTGCATGTATTTAGTATTTCAATACTTCTAGAATGATGAACAAAGCTCAATTATTGTGCTGATTCTGCTTATTTACGAATTGGTTGCATCGCGCCAGAGCCCCTGGGATGACCAAATATTGCGCAATCAGATCGCCCTTCCTCGCGCAGTCTCGCGATCCGCGGGCCCGCGACCATGCGCAAACGTCCCATTCCCCCACCAACGGAGAAGCACACATTAGTGGGAATGGCGCGCGATTTTGAATGCTTGCAAGTGTTAGATAGTTTATTAGTACATCTCACAAGAAAAAGATTTGAGATTGGAATGGAATTGAAAGAATTATTTTTGAGTTCAGATATACGTCTTTTGTATTTATCATTTCTATCATATCATTTCTATTTCTTTATCATTTCCATTTCTAGTTCTTTACATTCAATCCTCAAATTCATCAAGATACGGTGCTTCAACGGGGTCACTGTTACAGCCTAGTATGATGATGCGCTCCGCACGATGGCAACTTTTTATAGTTGCCTAATGAAAATTAGCAGGTACGAATGACCAGTGCATAAGCACCTCCCATTCTCGTGAATTGAGTTTGATAGTTTACTGAATGATGACCAAAAAATGAAGACGAGAAAACTTTATTTGAAGATATCAGCAGAATGGTTTCTCAAAATGTTTGGTCGAAAGTACTCGAAGGATACAATTATGAGATTCATGGATTACTCCTTCCAACAGTGATTTCGTGATAAGTCTTTGCTTCCGGAAGGCCTCCGAATAATTCCTTTTGACCAACAACTTTTGGGCATTTTCTTGTGGTTACCATGGTTTGAAATGGTTAATCCCCACTTTGAACCATCGGAAATTTAGAGAATAAGAGATAATAACAAGACTCACTTGCAGTAAAAATTATAATTTTTACATGTTATCATCAACACATTCCTGCCCGAGGTTCTAAGTGAGGAGGAACTACTCAAAATGTATATTTGTAAGGGGAACTATTCAAAAATTTTTCACACCAATAGAACCGTCCTCAAATTTTCGGATGAAAAGAATCGCTCAAAATTTTCAGTTTTTAAGACACTATCCAAATTATTTTAGGAACCATTCGAAATCACATTACGTAGAAAGAGCTATCTAAAAAAGGTTGGATATGGATAATTTGTTGATGTTTGCCAGAATCTACGAGAAATCGTAGGTCGTTCGATTTGGTGAAAATTTTTCGAAAATTCTTCTCATTCCCCAGAAGTTTCTGGATAGTTTCTTTTATCCAAAAATCCTTGAATTTTCTAATCTCACGTTTTGAATGATTCACAATCACTTTGAGCCAACGAATATTGATGAATTGGTTTTCACCAGGGCCCGTATTCTAAATTTTGCGGTAAAATTTTGCGGCAAATTTTACCGCAAAATTTGCCGGCAAACGTGTCGCTCACTCGGTAACCTCTAACATTTGCCGCATTTGCTGCAATTTGCCATCGCGATTTGCCATTTTTGCGTTGCCGGTGGCATTTGCCGTGAAAAATACGGTAAACCGCAACGGTAAAATTCAGCAAATGCGGCAAATTTTACAGGTTACCGACTGAGCGCCACGTTTGCCGGCAAATTTTGCGGTAAAATTTGCCGCAAAATTTTACCGCAAAATTTAGAATACGGGCCCAGAACATCTCTGCAAATGAAGATAGATGACAAAAACTCTGTAGATTAATAAGACTGTATTAACGTGAAAGTCATTATTTTCTCATGTTACCTATCATCGGCACAATTTTTATGCAACTTGATGAGATATTAGCCCCACTGGAATGGAAAGGTCTCGAAGCACTGAATCTACGGTAAAATAAAAACATTCCGAGCCAGCTTGTTAAGAACATGTGAATCATCGTACCTTTTTAAACAATTTTGTAAGCTATTCTCAAAACATGCATACATGATTTTCATTTGATACACCTAAAAGAAATGAAGTCTTGGAGAGAGTTATGTATGAGTATCTTTCTATTTATTGTAAGTCTTCAAACATTCATGCATTTTTTAATCAAAACCTTCTGTAAAAGAAAATGAGTGGAAATAGCAAGGTCTGCTTATTTTGATTTGAATGTTTGACGAACGGAAATATTCGCTCGTGGAATTATTGGATAGTAGAAATGTAAAATTGAAATTCCAAGCGTTCTTCCTTATGAATCTTTGGTTGAATCTCACGCCTTAGAAATACACCTTGGAAAGGTATAGTTTTTGAAAGTATTACGAGGCACCCTCTCACAAACTCCAGTTAGTGTTCTGTATCTCAGATTACTGTGGCCAATTCATGGTCAAAAGAGACTTGATATCCAAATGAGTTTTCAAGCATGGAATGGATACATATGGTCACTCATAGTTATGGATGGAAATTTCGAGCAACGAACGCGGTGAAATCCAAGATGTGTCTCAAGTATGCGACTGAATCTGTCCAGAATTTTCTCATCTTGAACTAGTGCAAGTGATTGAAATATATCTGCCCCAAAAAGAAAAGCAGATGTTAGGAAAGGCCGAAGGCTTCACTGTGTGGAGCTGCTGACCAGACCAAATAATCGTTGACAATAATTTCGTCAAGAGAATTCGTTATGTCAAGTACGAATCTTCATTTGCAGAGCTCTAATTTTGGATCAATGCTGGAGATAACACTCTATGTTTTGGATTGCAATCAATACATCGGCGACGGAATAATTATCTTGACGAAATTATTGTCAACGATTATTTGGTCTGGTCAGCAGCTCCACACAGTGAAGCCTTCGGCCTTTCCTAACATCTGCTTTTCTTTTTGGGGCAGATATATTTCAATCACTTGCACTAGTTCAAGATGAGAAAATTCTGGACAGATTCAGTCGCATACTTGAGACACATCTTGGATTTCACCGCGTTCGTTGCTCGAAATTTCCATCCATAACTATGAGTGACCATATGTATCCATTCCATGCTTGAAAACTCATTTGGATATCAAGTCTCTTTTGACCATGAATTGGCCACAGTAATCTGAGATACAGAACACTAACTGGAGTTTGTGAGAGGGTGCCTCGTAATACTTTCAAATTTAGTCGTATACAGTGTGAAGTTCAGTCGAGTGTCCCATTTCGGGGCCTTGCAATTTGTCGCGTCTAGTGAGAAAGAGACAGCTCGCTCGTGTCTCAACTGTATATACCTATATGCGCTATATACGAGGTAAGTATGCGACAAGTAGAACCAGTTTTTCGCGAATAATCATTACGATAACGCAACAACAAATCGTTCTGTGGGATCTTTCATAAGATTTTGCTTCGTATTTTTTCTGTTTCTCTTTGTACGTTTTTGATTGATAGATGCTCGTTTACTTGTAGGCGGATGTCTTTTGGAGATCTTGGATCAAGTGAACATGTGATATCAGGTTAGGTTGTTCATGATTGATGGTTGAAAAAGTCGATACTAAAAGGTTTATTTGTCTTTGAACGAGAAATGTGAGCGATTCATCGTATCGGATGATTCATGTGACAATACGATTCTCATTTGAGATTCTGAATACAATGATTGGATTCAAAGTTTTATCAATAATCAGAGACTGAAAAAAAGTACTGGATCTTCAAAAACGTTTGCGTTGTTTCATACAGACTGCATTCGTTCTGAAAAGGTAAGAAGCTCTGGATATCAGAAAGTAAAAATTCAATTTCGTCATTTTTTTCGATTTGAGGAATTTTGATGACATAGGTGGGATTTCAGGACACGCACTCAAACCACCTCATCGACAAATCTAATACGTTTTTGTCAGCCAGGTTATGCATCCAATAAACGAGTTCGGGTACATTATTCAACCAGTATCCAAGACGTTTCAGAAATCCTTACAAGACCAATAACCATTTTGGTGACAGTAATGGGATCCGGACACGCGTATTCAATCTATCTAATCAAAGAATCTATAAATTCGATTGAGTATGGCAGCCTTTCGACCATATTTTTTTGCACTAGGGCGAAACTAACGTAAGACGATTGCAAATAGCAACTCGATGGGATTGGAAGCATCAGGAGATTTTTCAACACTAAGAAAAGTAAATGAAAGATTATTCCTGGAATTCTGAAATTCGAGTGTCGCGGACGAACGTCCGCGTGAATTATTCCTGGAATGTTCAGATATTGGACACGCGAGCCTATTGAGTAGAATTTGGTTTTCTGAATTCCATCGGGATCCATTACTGTTGGCATTTTCTGATTTTGCTGTTTTGCGCGTGGAAGAAATCTGAGAGGATGCCTCAAACAGAAAGAAACAAGTCCTCAAACAAACTTAATCAGGAAAATTTCCTGATCTGTTTAGAAATGTGCAACAAAAGAATTACGGGTATCAATATGTATTTTTTCATGATGCATTTGGACTTTTTCTAGTAAAATAATTACAGAAACAGTATACCCGACGGATGATTGGAGCAAGAGCTCGGACGTGGTGGCAGTGGAAGCGATTTTACTTGGATCCGGGAGAAACACAATGACAACAACCGAGATTCGATAAAAAACTGAATCTTTTGTAAATTTGAAAGAGTGGAATAATTGTTGAAAGATTAGACACGTAAGAGTGAAAGAAATATGTGGGTACCGGCGTTGCCGTGAGAACGCGGAATTAGCCTGAGCGCGGACGAGAAGTTGTCCGCGCGACGATCCTGCAGCTACTGCCAAATATTACGTCGCGAGATGAAGGCGAGAGATCAAGGAAAAGGCAACCCGTAGTGCCCGGCACAGGTCCGGTGAATTTGAGTTAATTATTCTCTATTGGTGAAAATTTGCACCCGATACCTATGGTATAAACCGTTGGCTCGCTCTCATGACGTAAGCTAGATAATCCGTTCAAATTCAAACATGCCACCCACTTTCATCGCTTTAAGCGGTCAATTAGAGAAAATAAAGAAAAAGTTTCAGCCACAAAATTGGGGTCAGCAGAAATATTTTTAACCAGGATTAGACTCAGGACTGGAGTTGAACTGACAATGCATCAAATTAACAAGAGTCATATAATCTTCGAAACTGGATATCTCTCACGGAATATTAAAAAATCAATCCACTAAATGACATTGTGAACAACTCTAACAATTAATCCATACGCTATAGAATACTGTTGTGTAAATCAGTATTGATTCCCGAAATTTTCTGCAGTTATTTCGGGACCTTAAGAAAAGCTAAGAAATAAAACCGGTCTAGAATCGTCAGATCATCTAGCGTTTGTGAAATAAAAACATCATTGTTTAGGAGAGTAAGTTCTGAGGGAACCCTGTAGCCCAGAATTGTGCGATTTGAACTGTGCAGAATTATCGAGAAGGTGTGGTGTGAAAAGACTAACACTCGTGAAATTAACAATGAAATAACTGAATATTTTCTATTTACATGAGTGGAACACTGGTTTCATAGAATAAGGAGCGAAAAAGATCGCGGGAGAACTCAATTCATAGATGATGAAAATTGTGTCGCGACGTGGGCACCATCAGGGAAATTTTAGAAAAAAAATGCTATCTTCAATGAGAAGCAAACTATAGCGCAATGCTCGATGGACAGAAGCTGGAGGCTAACAACAAATTTGAGAGTTCCGAGAGAGACTCGAGACCAAGAGCAGGGCCTAAGGTGTGATGAGTGACGCCGAATTCGGACCAATTACAATATCTCTAAATCGTCACACGATATTCATGAGAAAAGCCGTCGATCAGCGCACTCGTCTTACTCCGACCACCTTCTCAAACGTTCAAGAGGCTATCAAATCCGAACAATCATAAAACAAATTTCTAAAGATTGATTCTGTTGGATATTCAAAACGGCTTGTCTATACGGCCGGACTCGCGTACGCGAAGTCGCGTACGCGAACCTTCGCGTACGCGAAAAGAGAGTTCTGGTGGACGATGCATGTGACGTCTTCGCCGAAAAAATCCCTAGGAAATCCGTCGCGTACGCGAGAGACCGCGGGCCCTGGGCCCAGCCTTCGCGTACGCAAAAGGGCCCATTCTTATCGTACGCGAAAATTTTCGGAAAGTCGCCTCGCAAAAATCTTCGCGTACGCGAACCGGAAAACTTTTCGCGTACGCGAAGGGACCCCATCTTCGCGTACGCGAAGACTTTGCAAGGTGTCGGTCCGAATATGGAGAACAAGCACATTTTCGTGTACGCGAAGAATTCCTGATTTTGCATAAGCGACAATGGCGTGGAATTGATTCTCGCTTCAATACGAACTACGACCATCTTCGCGTACGCGAAGACTTTGCAAGGTGTCGGTCCGAATATGGAGAACAAGCACATTTTCGTGTACGCGAAGGAAGAAGCCTTCGCGTACGCGAAGAATTCCTGATTTTGCATAAACGACAATGGCGTGGAATTGATTCTCGCTTCAATACGAACTCGAGGGCGAAGGGAGCCCATTCTTTGCCTACGCGAAGACTTTGCGAGGTGCGCGTCCAAAAATTTTCGCGTACGCGAAGGCTTTGCAGAGCGCCGTTTCAAAAATCTTCGCGTACGCGAAGGAGCCATCATTTCGCCTTGCGCTCAGAGCATTTAATTCACGAAATTTTATGAAGCAGTCTTACCAGTCGTTTTTTACTTAGAATTTCCTCACGGGAAGAGTTAGTTGATGATTGGTGGGCTCCGAGTGACATTATCGAGACAAAAAATCGAGTTTCTTCGTGTTTTTCTACAACCAATCAGAGAAAAACATCAGCGTTGACCACCCTAAAAGCTACGCGTTCTTTCATTATCGGTGGAATGCGGGACCCGCGAGAATAATTGATGGCAGTCTCCTAGTCACATTTTTGGGTCAGAAAAACAATTCCCTTCATGTTCTCTCAAGTACAAGAAGGAGAAACCAGCAGTGGCGGCACCGCGAGCCTTTACGGGGGAAAATCTAGGTCGAGCAACATTTTTGCAACTCAGTATCGGCATTGGTAACCACCCGTCTTAGTTTGCGAACACTGTAACTTTGTTTGGGATCAGAAACTAGGCAAGAGCAAGACGAGTGGTCACCAAACCAGATACTGAATCGCAAAACCCGTGATTAACCTGAATTTCTTTCCGGAAAGGCTCGCGTGGCCAGCCCTGATGTTTTTCTCTATTTGCTCATGGAAAAACATGGAGAAACTTGAGTTGTTGGCTCGATAAAGTCACTCGGGGTCCACCAAGCATCAGCCAACTCTTCTGGAAATTCTGAGTGGAAAATGACTGGTGAGGCTGCTTCACGAAATTCCCTGCATCAAATGCTATGATCGCAAGCGTGTGCGCGTACGCTTGCGCTTGGAGCATTTGATGCAGAGAATATCATGAAGCAGCCTTAGCAGTCGTATTTTACTTGGAATTTTGACAAGTGAAGAGTTATTGATGATTCTTGGGCCCCGATAAACATTATCAAGCCAAAAAATTTAATTCTTTCATCTTTTCCCTCAAACAAATAGAGTAAAACATCAGCGGTGGCCACGCGAGCCTTTTCGGAAGGAAATCCAGGTTGAGCAACGTTTTCGTAGTTTTGTATTCGGATTGGTGACCACCCGTTTTAGCTTAGGAAGACTGAAACCTTGTTTGGGATCAGAAACTTGGCAAGAGCAAGATGAGCGGTCACCAATCCGGATACTGAATCGTGGATACGTTGCTCAACCTGTATTTTCTCCCGAGGAAGCTCGCGTTGCACCGCTGATGTTTTTCTGTATTTGTTTATGGTAAAACATGAAGAAACGGGATTTTTTCCGCTCGATAATGTCACTTGGGGCTCACCAATCATCAACCAACACTTCACTTGTGAAACTTCTGAGTAAAAAGGACTGAGACTCGGCTGCTTCATGAAATTTTCTGCATCAAATGCTTCAAGCGCAAGAGTATGCGCGTACGCTCACATGATGAGCGCATCCTATGTAGAACGGGCCCTTGCAAAGTCTTCGCGCACGCGAAATCATGGCCCCTTCGCGTACGCGAAGGTTTTCGAAACGGCGCTTTGCAAAGCCTTCGCGTACGCGAAAATTTGTGGATGCGCACCTCGCAAAGATGGGCTTCCTTCGCCCTCGTAGTTCGTATTCAAGCGAGAATCAATTCCACGCATTTGTCGCGTGTGCGAAATCAGGAATTCTTCGCGTACGCGAAGGCTTCTTTCTTCGCGTACGCGAAAATATGCCTGTTCTCCATATTCGGACCGACACCTTGCAAAGTCTTCGCGCAAGCGAAACCATGGCCCTTTCGCGTACGCGAAAGGGTCCATTCTTCGCGTACGCGAAAATTTTCGGAAAGTCGCCTCGCAAAAATTTTCCGGTTCGCGTACGCGAAGATTTTTGCGAGGTGACTTTCCGAAAATTTTCGCGTACGCGAAGGCTGGGCCCAGGGCCCGCGGTCTTTCGCGTACGCGACGGATTTCCTAGGGATTTTTTCGGCGAAGACGTCACATGCGTCGTCCACCAGAACTCTCTTTTCGCGTACGCGAAGGTTCGCGTACGCGAGTCCGGCCGCATAGACAAGCCGTATTCAAAATTCATTGCGTGGCAACGGTATGAAATCCGCTTTTTAGTATCAATTTCCCTGATCAGCGTGAAATCTATCCTTGCGGTATCGGCTTTATAAACACGGTACAATTTTCTCCCATGCATTGCCAAGATCAGTACAATAGCCACGCCTGATATAATTTTCTGGTCTCGTGCCAATGCCACGGCCACACACATGAGTATACATACTCTCAGTACAATACATATATATATCCCTCCATCACCAATTTCTATTAACGTATTAATCGTATACAGTTCTGAAACGATAATACATAGCGCTACGAACAGCAGCATCGCAGCGAATATATATGTGGAAGAAGATTAACAGCCACGATAAGGGCTAAAAGAAAAAATATATATTAAGGGTGGGGGATATATTGCACATAATGGGAGGCTTCGATTTATCGAACCGAGCGAGTAAACAAAAAGCGCAATGCAGCGTCTGGTGCACCATCACACCAGACCATATAACCACAGTTTGGTTTTCGCGCGTCGTTCTCGGATGGCGCGTATAACAAGAGCGAAAATAACCTCTTAGTATAACGCTGCATGCATTTGCAGGGAGTACTACCAATAGTATATACTCATGGAATGGATAATTTATCGGCTTATAAGCGATCTCCACCACCCAGATTTCAATACAAGTGGAATGCAAATGGTATACGGATTCACAATGTAAAATGCATATATACAATGGACTCTGGGTATTATTCCCAGGTGAGAGACACACTATATATATAGTATACAGGAAAGAGGAGGGATAGAATCGCACGCGCTCAAACTTGGTGACTGGAAATTGGATCGTTAATAAGCGATATAATAGGAATGAGAGACTGTGGTACTCGTTGATTTACGGGAGACGAAGCTGATTTATTATGCGTTCATCCCATTCCTACATATATATATATATATATATATATATATATATAATGCTGTAGATGAGCTTTGAGTTAGAGGTTAGCCCGGCTGTCACATATAGCGTTTGATGCTCTGTGATCTTGGGTACATACTGCTGCGTTACGGGGGAGGATAGGGTTATGTCATTATCACGATCCGATGACCAAATTGAGCTTCAGTCACATCCAATACGTCTTCAATCCGATTTGCGGGGAGGGGGAGGGGGCGGTGTAATGACAACCATGTATAGAGAGAGATAGGGGGTGTCATGTTGGCGAGAGTCATTTGTAGTAATTTCGTATGATCGGCTCAACGGCTCAACTATTGTTACTGAGAAGGACAATATTGGTGGTGGATATGGATAACGAAAGTGTTTTGATAGATTCATCAACTTTGGTTAATTCTTTACAGATAATGCGGAACTGAAGTCATTTTCGAATGAATTAGGGATAATGTACGATATCTTACTGACGAGCCCAAGAGAGAGTTTGAGGTTAAAGATACACTCGATTTTATATTTAAATTCAAAATACATTTTGATAGTCAGTCCAATGTAGGGGTTAGAGATGAAATCTATCATTGACTCTTTATCAAAGACGTATCATATTGATCAAGTTGAATTATCAATATCTTCCTGATGCTCTATGGTCCTGTAAGAAATGTATAATCTTCATAACCCACATTCCCAAAAAGCAGCCATTATATATGGTCATGTTGATTAATGTGTTAAGCTCTCTGATCCTTCTTTCAGACCAGAAAACCTTAATATAATTCGTTCATACCTCTTAGAAAATAGTTACCCAAAGAATTTCATAGAAAAATGTATGAAAAGAAGAATTTGTGTCCTCACCGACGATCAAGACGGTAATAGGCAAACGAGCAAAAAGTGTACATCTCTGAGATTGCCAGTGATAGTCATATCTTTCGTTAAAGATCTCAATCCAGCTCTTGAAAAATTGGTTCAGAAACACCCCCTATCATTAATAGACTCAATAAATAACAAATTTGACAGCTCCATCAAAATTGGGAATGATCCAGCCCCAGAACTCGAAAAGTCCAACGTAGTTGGCGATTGAGAGTCTCCGACACTTAAGTTAGAAGAAAATTGTTGTTTAGTGTGATACTTCGTGAGATTTATGATGAATATGACCTAATCCTCCAGACTTTGAGAATTTACAGAAGACTCCTGTGATAACTATGTTACGTAATGAGTTCATATCAAAGATGATTTCTATCCATAGTCTATACTTTCTATTATGATCTGTGATATTGTCACGAGATTCAAGACTGAAATCCTGTATTCTTACCCAATGTATTAGGAGTTTTGTCAAAAGACAAATAAAGATTATTCTATTCTATTTTATTCTAGTTAATAACATGAGAATATATAGAATGCAATAATTTTGATAAAACATATATAGGCACAACCGAAAGAAGACTGATATCGAGGATGAATGAGCATGAAAGAAACCTGAGAAAAACTGCAGATCATTCGGCTTTCGCAATGCATGTACGTGAGAGCTCGCATAGCATTAACTTCGATGATGTCAAAATAGTGTATCATGCAAGTCGATATTGATCACGCCTCTTCTCTAAGATGCTAAATATCCATTTCCATCCAAACATATTGAATAGGATTGGAGACACTTATCGGTTAAATCATATTTACAAATTCTCAATAGATTCCTTCAATTTGCATTCACATTAGAGAGAATAATTAATTCGGGAATATATTGTGGTTATCGGTAAATTGGGGATTCTCTGAATATCTCATCCACTACATATATCACGGCCTTGGTTCCCACCTCTAATTATTTTGATTCTAAACTCTGCATGTCGATGAACCAGTCTACCTTTGTCAGCTGGACTGTCGCGAGCAAAAACTGAGAAAAATGTCATTCTTTCTCACCGAGGAGCTGAGCGGAGGCAGTGGAAAATGCTGATGATGTTCATGTTCATGTTTTAAGGCGATCAGAGTGTCGAGAGCAATGTCGGACTATGTTCTGATGTGTGAGTGACTTCCAAAGGGCCACTCTGAAAATCTAGTATCCTTCTATAAAAGTAGTTGAAATCAGCTCTTTCAGAGGAAACTTCAATTCTCAAAGATACTCTTTGGAAATTTTAGTTTGCGCATATCCGTTGCGACAAACGATACCTTTGACTCCTGCCGGCACTCTTTGACCCCTCGCGATACGAGATCAGATGGGCTTCAGTGAGCCTGAGCCTGGACATGGTACGGTATAGGCTCGGTGTTGCGTCAAAAACCTCGCGTCAGACGTAATCGCTCCCTTTTCTTTCTGTTCACTAATCTCGTTATCATGGTTACGCTAACAATATATATATACTTGAATATATTTGTGACTAGATAAATAAAGTGTGTTAGTATCAGAACTTTCATGTAGATATCGATCGTTGGTTAAAGTGATCCTGAGCAGAAACAATGATTGATTGTTAATGGTTCATAGTTTCATAGGGAAATCTGAATGAAAACTCATTCCATGTGTCCTGGATCACACGTGTTGGAAGTATACTTCACGATAGAACATGGCCGTGCGGGAGTCTAGCCTTTGAACCGAACTAATTGAAGTTTAGACTATTACACAAAATAGGCAAATCGTTAAATTTCACTAGAATGTTCTGCCAAAAACCAATATGATTTTATGTACATAATTTGTTTAAGGTTTCTTCAGACAAAATAAAAATCACCAACCCCATTCCACGAGAAGTCCAAATCCATAAATCAATAATTCATTGTAATTGTAATTTGATAGAGTACAATAATTAGGTTGAATCCAAAAAGAATACAAAGTCAACTGATAGCCCAGTGAAGAAAATTATTTGAGAATATACCTGTTAGGCTTACATATAAATTTGCATACTTAGTAGATAGTATGATAGGTATTCTCATTCATGCACCCAAGTGAAAAAAGACCAAGTAAAAAGGACACTTCTAATTAAAAAGCAATGATCGACTGATCTCCCCTGAAGACAAGATTCAACAAGTTAATAAAATTGCCAAGTTCAAACCCTTCCCTATTTGAATCGATATAAAACAGCGAGAAAACGAATCAAAAGATTCACATGCAAAGAAAGCAAAAAAAAAAGGAGAAAAGTGGAGAGAGCAAGGCGAAGGGACGCCAAAGAAACCGTTTGAAACGGTAGGAGGCAGGAATTGATGCTAAATGAGAAGAAGCAAGTGCGTGATAGAAACAGAAAATGAAATTTGTGATGCACTTTATTCAGACTCAGCCGGAGGAACAACCTATAATATGATGTACTAATTCAATTTTCATGGTCTGAAAGGGTGCCACTTTCCTTCGGATCGAGCCACAACGACACTGAAAGCTATAGCCCAACGAATTTTATGAATGTCGATTTTGGCAAGGAATTTTGTGCGTCAGACTCCCTGTGAGGCACCGCAAAGAGCGTGAATAATCGTGAGAAGAAGAGGGCTAAGAATTTTTCAATTAATTTTTATCAAACTAAATTGAAGCGCTAACCAGGCCCTCTCTTCACGCGATCGTGAATCAAGACAAGTTTCGGTTTGGTCAAAAGAGCTCATACATCAACACTCAGCAAAAAACAAACTTCTTCATTGTACACGATGATTAAAAAAAGCCTTGATTAATCGCGAGATAATTTTCCAACCGACAATTAAAAGAGAATTACAAAACACAAAAATTAATCATGTAATGCAACAAGAAGTCGAAACATAATTGAGACCGTAGATGCGATAAAGAAGGGAGGAAACTTGCGGCTATCTTATCCTAGGATCGCCTAGCAGTGGTACGCGCACTCCACATATCTATTTATAGAGCAAGAGATTCTGCGGTTTAGAAACATGGCGAAGAAGTCAAGAACCGGCTATACAAGATACGCACATCAGTAATGCAGGCGAGTGCGATCAGGATAACTTTTAGTAGAATATTAGGGCGTCACAAGGAATAGCTATAAAACTTGACAATATTCCACTTCTCGACCGATCTGAGTAATTGACGACGATGGAAAATAAAAGTTGCCGGAACCAAAGAACAATGTGAGAATTTTCCAATGATTCCAAAATGCTGTGGACATGATCCGAATTTTACTCAGATCGGTGATCAAAAATTCATAAACGGCAATTGACCTAACCTCAATAATAGCAACTGTCAGCTTACAAACAAGTAGATCCATTGCAACGTAATACTCACAGGAAGAGTAAAATGCATTGCTGATCGATCGAAATCTTAAGATAAAGACATTGAAAGGCTTTAAAAATGCTTTGCAACGTTTTGCAGATGCTCGATCAACGTAATAGATGACGTGAAAAATGTTTCTTGAAGCATGCAGTAATTAAACTGAGATACATACCTGTACTCGTTGCCGATGACGGTCTTGTCTTCTCTGTTTTTTTTCCAATTCTTCTTTTCTCTCGATGAGCGATCTGATTTCACCAGCCGGACCAGTCGTTGAAGACGTTACACTATCGTATCCTGTATCTCCAATTGATAATCTAGGCGATGTAGACAATGATCCATCTTCATCCTCGCTGTAGCTTTCCACCATGAGCTCTGAATCACTCTGTGAGATCAAAAAAGGTTGCATTTCATTACGTTTATTTCTTGTTGAGGTATTAACATAGTTGCACACTGATAGAATTATACGCCCTAGAAAATTGTTATAGAATTCATTCCAAGTCGTAGAAACTTGGGAGAGCTTGGAACACAGAAAATAACTTTTTCAACGGAATCACTCATATAAATTTCACGGTTATCTATGAGTTAGATAGAATTTTTTGATGTATATGATTCGAATATTCATTTCTCATGAGTAATTGTGAAATTTTCCAGAAATAAATACCATGAGCATGATTTCAATGTATGAAGATCGACCGTGATACAGCTTTATCACTGAACAAATAAATTCTAGAATTTTGAATAATTGAACAATGCAACAACCTGATTGATGACTCAAAAAGTTAAATCTCAGGAGACTATTCAATTCGGAACTCGTAAAAAATTGAATACTCAAAAATGACTCATCTCGACGAACCATGCGCGCGTAAGCAAGCCATCTCAACTAATATCTCTGTATATCCCGCCCTCCCGCGAAGATAATAAATCTTAAGATTTCCAACTTGTATCAGCCTGGGGAGAAAGATTACCAAGTCGCACGCGGTTACAACTATAATACACATCGCGAGAAATTACGAGATATACGCAGGGCGTGTACCACATACTCGTCCAAAACTCGAAGGAGCCCGCGGGGTGACGTGTTAGCTATAGTCTTAAGCTAAATTAACGGCCTAAACTCGCGGGATGCAAGTGAAAGAGACAGATCTAAAAGACAGAATACTATGCATTTGTACTGTATATAAGACGTGATCACATGGAAGCTGCAATGACGATGATCAGAGTTGGAACAATGCGAAAATTAACGAGGTACTCGGATGCGTAATAATCGGCTTTATGGTATAAGGCGGAGACGAAGACGATGATCGAGCTTTGTTGCAGTTTTAGATATAGCTATATATTCTTCCTTTTTACTGATAGTTAGTATGAGTAAGGATGTCTGCATGCTAAGTAAATTTCAGCTAGCGGGGGTGCATATCTAAAATATATGCAGTACTCAATGTGTATAGAGTGTATATATACCTGCTCCGGGGGAGTTCCTGGCTCACTGTGGTTCGAGGTGTCCACCACCGACACGTATTCGTTCTCACCGGTTTCGCTTTTTTGTAGCTTGAGTACTGGTGTCTCTAGGCCGCAGAGGAATACCTCACCAAAGAACATTATCTTGTGTATCCTAAGGATTACCTGCACCATTTCCTGCAACATAAGAGTGAGATATGAAATATGAAAGGGCAATTAGGGGTGGACGGATACATGCGGCAAGTTGTATGACAATCAATTCTAGCGGTCATCCATATGGATAGGCGAGATGACGTCATCTACTTGGTGCTTGATAACAGTTTAGTCAGTTTGTTAAAAAGGTCTGAGTGGTAGAGAAGAGTACGAAATTTCATCAACTTTCGGTGATCGCGATTTGAAGCACCGTAACAAGTTTATTTGAGGTTCTTATAGAATTGTCATTGGAATCATAAAATGACGAGATAGCTGTAGAATTAAAACTCAGTTTTCCCGGAAAATCTTCTCGATTTGACTTTAAAGTTCCATTACTAACTTAACTGAGAATGATTGTCTAAATCTTATTCAAATTATATAATCATTCAGGAACAGGTTATTTATATGTCAAGTACGTCCCAACGTGAAGCTGGGAGAATGTTCTTCGATTATTGCAAGAACGACTTTGCAGAGTCAAAGAAAATCCAGCGTTAACTTGATTTTGCGAGTCAAGATTTCGCAATACAAGCTCATCAGATTACATTACTAGTTAGTCCTGACATTACCAAGCCTATTAGGATGTGTCCACAAATGATGCATGAGCACACTGCGTTTATGCACTGCACACGTGCACTACTACTTAACAGATTTCAGCAGAGACTGAAGGGCTCAAATCAAGAATTTCTCATTTGAGCCGTTTGGGCGTTTCCTCCGTTGCCAGATGATAAAAAAATGGAACCCGACGAAATCCGGTTGGGTCGGCTAAAAGATCGGTGCATATGCGCGTATGTACAGCACGCATATGCATCATATGTGGACTCATCCTTCGAGCCCAGAACTAGGAATGTTGTTACTCACAATATCTTCTTCCTTGTCCACATAGAATGGTTCCTGTGGATTCGACATGAGTGGAGTGAATCCTGAAAGTGTCGTGTCTTCTGGCAATCTAACGAGTTTGAGTTCTGAAACAAAACGAAAATCATCAGAATTAGCGAAGAGCATCACGGTCGTCAAGTCTCGTCCTAGATTGTTAAACGAGGTGGTCCGAAAAACAGAAATTTTTGGATTTCGACACGCCGAGGGTTGCAAAAGTTGTATTTCTGTATGTAAATATCAAAAAATTCTAGCTGAGGCTCAGAAATGAGATCTTCAGTTGTGCAAGAGCCATCAAGATTTTTGGCAAGAAAAATGCATAACTAGCCCATTTCCTCTCAACATTTTCGCAATTAATCCAGCGCATCACAATATTTCCTAACGTACTTTGGAAGTTTTGAAACAAGCTTCAGATTCAAACCAGGCAAAGATGATATATATCTCGAATTTTCAAAGATGGAATTGATTTTTAAAATAGAAAGAAATATGAATTTATGACGTTGTGAAGCTTGCCGAGCAATCAAACTTCACGAACTCATAGTTTCTGCAAATTGTCTGCATTTTTCGCAAATCCTTCTTGTACTCACACCACGAGCCTCAGAAGTAAGGATTACTTTCTTGGCCTCAGCAGCCCTTTGTAGTCAGAAAAAACAACACTATTAGCCTCGAGCCCTGCATTTTCGAACTTTACAAGATTATCGCTGGGATATTCTAATCGGAGCTAGTGAGGTTTCAACTGGTGTTTTTGAATGTGGTGGAATTTACAATGGGTACAGTCTAGGTTCATCAATTACGGGTTTAGTCACTCAGCAAGTTTTACAACGTCAAAGTTACATATTTTTGGCTAATTTTGGAGGATGAATTTCTTTCTGATCAATCAGAGATGGATCTCCAGTTCGGTTGATTTGAAATCACCTCAGCTCATTTTGAAGCTTGTTTTCATACCTCAAGTATTTAATGAGTGAAATGAGCACGAAATGAGCTGTGATACGTTGGAAAATATTGAGACGTGCAAGAATTATCTGCCAAACTGTGGAGAAAATCAGTTAATTATGCATCTTCCCATTTGAATACATTTTATCTTTGAAAAAATCTTGATGTCCGGTGCCGCAACTCAAGATCTCATTCCTGAGCACCCAGCAAAAATTCTTTTCATAGGTATCTGGCAGTACACTCGGGAGCAAGCTGAACCGTCTAAGCTCGACATTGCGCTGTCTCACTCGCACTCATGGTTTGAGGTAGGGGAAAAAAAAAGACAGAAAGGTCGTAAAGTGAGCTGTTGGTAGACAGTTCAGCTTGCTCTCTAGTGTACAGATACACAACTTTTGCAACCCCAAGCGTGTCAAAAGTTCAAAATCTTCGGGTTTTTGGCCCTTTCCTATTGTTCAATAATCTAATTCAATTGTGATATTTCATGATACAGAATTATGTAACTATTCTGTACTCATAAGTCATCTTTCGATGGTCACCCAATGAAGGAAAACAAGTTCATACAAAGGTACAAAGGTACTCTGCAGAGATGAGATACATCTGTATGCAGTCTGGTACAATATCTTACTCGCTAATTAAGTCTAATGAGCAAAAATAAAATAATATAAAAGAAAATACAAATTGCACTGCTATTCGTAACACGTGAAGTGTCAGCTAGATGTGTTCACTACTAGTCGATGTGGATCTTCTAATTTACATTTGCGTTAAAACGTTGTAATTCATATAAAAGGGAAAACCTATTCTATTTCCATAGTGTTCACAAGCTCAGTAAGTTTTTTCCTGCATATCTTTGAGTTCATGGACTTTCCTTCATTCGGAAGCTTATTGAAGTATAGGGTGGCTATATAGCTATAACTCTTTCATCCTACTTCTGTTAATACTGTAGGCAAAGGGATTTCCCTATCGCGGGTCTTGGAATTACTGGCTAAATATAGACTTTTCAAATTTTCATAGTTGAATGCAATACACTCGAGTATGGATTTCTTCTTGAGTTGCAACGGTTGGGCAAAATTCTCATCTTTCTTTGTTAAAATTTTCATGATCTTTTTGTGAACATTGTCGAGAAGAGTAATGTTTGAACGACTCGTAGAACCCCATGCTATTATACCATATGTGATTATAGAGTGATAAAGACCGTACATAATTGCTACAAGACTAGGCATGGGAAGCACTTTACTCAGTCTGCCTATGGCATAAACTAGATATTTGGTTCTGTTCACTTTATTTGTGACTTCTTGGTCCCATCTCAGATGGCAATCGATGATCGCCCCAAGATATTTAGTTTGCTTTACTCTTTGAATGACTTTATCATCAATTTGTAGGTAAAAGGTCTCTGGTAATATGTCTTTGTAGTTAGCGAATGTTATGCATACAGTTTTATCCAAATTGAGCGATAATTCATTATAGTCTAACCAATCTTTTAAGTCAAATAATAAACAAGTAAAGTCAAATAATAAACGATCAACTTAAAATTCCACTTGATGAAAGAATTGTCAGCAGATAAGTAGGCAAAAAACAATGCGGTACAAAAACCGTTACCTGATGAAGATCAGGTGCGATTATTTATAAGTGAATGAGCGCCTAGGTATAACTGCATTACCACTTTATATACGCGGCAAGACAAACGCGAAACAATCGAACGAGAAGAAGAACAAGAAGAAGAAACCCACAGCTGTCTTCGATTCATTCTTTCTCTCTTATGAGTATACGATAAAAATTCTCATATACACACATTCGTGTGGTCCACCAAGTGATTCTACTGTATAGTTGCTGAATAACCGTTTGCAAGTTTCAAAGTTACGACGTCGTTAGACGCGCCTTATGCTGATGAAAAAAAAAGACAGTTGAAATGGCACGCGCGTGTGTCCTAATGGGTCGACTATTATATTGAGCAAGGAATTCGGCTTCACTCTTTTTTCCGCAAGCGTCAAACGTTTTTCGATCCAACTCCATATATACCTCTATGCATTTTGCATGCAGCCATTGATGACGATAGTAGTACCTTCGGTATATATATACAATATACTCTCGCGTGAGTACACATTTGCGACGAATGCATGGGGCGCGGATATATTCACCGTTATCACGTGGCAAAAGTGGCCATGCAATGACCGACTTTGCTATATTACAATCTTTAAAGAGTGACAAGGGCTTACTTTTATATACGAACAGGTATAGACACTATTAGGATACTACCGGAGAATGACTCTTTGATGGTGAAAATGGTCAAGATGACGATTGCATCAAGTGTTATGCGTACAGATGAATGATAATTATATTTGAGATACCGCGATGAATTTACTACTTGTATCTACCTAAGAGTTGAATGATAGCTTGCAACTGTTGGAAGCTGATGTTTACATGATATTTTGTATCATTTGAGAAAAAAATTTGATATGATGCTGTAAGGGTGTGTCCACAAATGATACGTATGCATGCATATGCACTGCACACGTGCATATGTGCAGCTCATCGAACTTGAGCAAAGAATAAAGGGCACACATCAGAGAATTTCTGATTTGAATCGGTTCGCGTCTTTGCCCTGTTGCCGGCTGATCCAAAGCAGAATTGGACGAGTTCCGTCTGGTTTTGTCTAAAATTTGACGAGCTTCACATGTGCACATGTGCACATGTGCAGTTCATCGAACTTGAACAAAGATTGAAGGGCTCACATCACAGAATTTCTGATTTGAATCGGTTCGTGTATTCTCTCCGTTACCGGTTGATCCAAAATAAGAATTGACGAGTTCTGGCCCATTTTGGTTAAAATTTGATGAGCTGCACTTGTGCACGTGTGCACTGCTTATGCATGCACATGCATATTTGTGGACGCACCCTAAGTGGTTCAATTTTATCGGTAGTCCCTGAATTCGATGGGATCGAAAATCAGATTAGGATAAGTCTTTAGTAGGTAACATTAGACGATTATGGAACAATTTTAGTCTAGTTGGTAAATCTGAAAAAGTCATTCTCTCGACTTTTTGTGAATTTGCATAATGAAGAAGGCGTAAATTGGAAATTTTTCTATCTACAGCTTGAGTATCGTCATTTCAACCACAACTCACAATCAGCAAACAACATTCTTTGGTTAGGAGTATTTATACATTCTATGCATGTGATTTTAATGAAATCATTATTCGTGTGATTAATTATTCTTGGACGATGGAAAAGTTTCAGGTCAAAGTGATGAACCGATTGAAAGACAGATGAAAGTAAGTATCAGGTGTTCTCAATCGGAATAGGATGATAATCTTGAGTCATGATCACGATAAACATTTTTTGAAAATATGTATAGATAAAAAAGGCAGATCTTTGAACAAAACTCACTGTCTTCACGGCCCTCTGCATATTTCGCTTGGATGAGCAAATTTCTTGGATATTCCAACTTATCCAGAAGGTTCACCATCGTTGCAAGTCGACTCCATGTATCACCTGGGGGTCTGTAACACATCAGAAAAGATTCTTGATAAATTGACTGATACCGTGTCAAGAAACATAGGAGAAATTTCATAACTCATTTTATACATGAAACAGTTCGTTCCGTGACACTTTCAACTTCCATACGATGATCATAGTTATATATCCTCGACCAATCCAACAATGAAGCAAGATTGGATTGGTCGACTTTTCACTTGTACTTGAGTGTTTCTACCAACTTTTGTGATCATACTCAAAAAATGAGCCCAATTCTTCGAGTTCGAATCATTGTGAACTTATTCAACGACATGATAAATTGAGCATTCTATTAGTCATAGGCCTCGCATTTGTGTGTCGGAAACGACCATCCTGCAGAGATGTAGGATTGTGCAAAAGCGAAGGAGTAAGAAACCGTAAGGACCTATATATTTGTGCACAAGAGTAATGCGTTTTCAGGTCGCGGCCTCTGACCTAGAATATCTTGACTGTCCTCAGGCGGTGCATCTCGTGAAGAAAGGTTGCGTGGGTAATTGTATAAGAGATTATGTCACGAGCAAAGGTGTCGAGCGATGATTTAGTGGTCGTAAAATTTAGACTTCGAACAACCATGCTCATACATACTTCGGTCAACCTACTCTTCACCGTAGTACAAAACTTGGTATAGAGACATTATATCCGTATGGTATATTACACCAAATCTCACACCAATTTCCACATTGTTTAGCCCGTTCACTTTTGATGTCCAGTATATTTACTGAACAAGCGCTATTTCCGATATTCTGTAATAACGATTGATGGAAGCAGCCAAAAAATCAGTAAATATCTTGGACACTGTTGTATCATGTTGGGAAAAGGGTTAGGTCTCAATAGTTGGCCATCTTTGAAAAAAAAAAAAAAAAAAAAAATCAAAAACTTTTCAGCTAACTTTCCCATCTTTTATGGTTTTTGAACAAGTATCTGAGGTTCTGACCATCAGAAAGTTGTTTGCGAGTACCGGTAGTCACTTCCAAAGTCAACGGGTTAGAATAACTAACCGCAAGCAAGAATTATGAAGACACCTTATTCTTATTAAGAAGGTGGGCCTGCTCTGGAATGAATTTGAGTATTTTTCGTAAGTTTGAATCTTGTGAGGGTTTTGGGAACCGTCATTCTTAAGGATTGTATTCGAAGGGTAGATTAATCCGATTTTAGGATTATTATAGAATTTCAGTATCTGAAGTTCCACAGCAAATAATGCGTTGAACGCAGCCTGAAAATGTGATATTTTTAGGTTCTCGCATATCATGATGAGCAAAAGTTAACCTACATTGCTGATTTCTAACAAACTTATTAGTTATCGGAGATTTTCATCAACATTCATCAATTAAGAAGAAGGTTGAAAAAATGATGACAGCTTGCGGAATGGAAACAAGATTTCTGAAAGCTCAATCAGAAAGAGACCACACAAAAACAAAAAATTTCTATAAATTGACAAGTTCTAATTAGAATCTATCGAATTTGAACTATTGAATTGTTGATAATGACCCTGGTCATATGAATCGTGATGCTGTATGGAAGTCAAAGCTGCAGAAAAATAATCCTGCACAGAGTACATTTTGATTTCAAACCAAGAACGCAATTGCAATCATTAGACCTACGTACAGTAAAACAAGCATCCCTCTACCAGTCTTAATGATGCAAATCATCTCAGATAATCACTGGCAGGTAGAATCCATCAAACGATAAAAGCCAAGCTATATCTAAACCAGACGTATAAGGCAAAATAACGAAGCTTCGTTACACGAAACGTGGGGGCGGTCATCTATATATATCCAAACCAACTTAAACAGTTCGTGGAACAGCGCATCCCTAAGGATAATTGTAAAATCGTTAAGCATAGCCGTAAGATAATCGAGTTATATTCCTTAGCTCGAAATGGCCTGAAGGTTGAATTGCGCAAAACCCTGGACAACGGGTGCTCTCAAAGCGGGTTGTAATAGATATAGTAGTATAGACTCTGGAACCCGTTTAATAGCCAATAGATCGCATCTCAGCCGGTTACGATCTTTTCAGCCTCTCCTCACTTATGGTCATCGCTCCCGCTCATTTTTATAATACATGTATATAAGATATACCCGCGAGTACATGCTCCTTTTATTCTTATCTCGTTGACGCACAGACTCACTCCCTCATATTAGCTATACAATTCAAGTAAATTATATTATTAAGCAATTGATGGCGATACGAAGAAAGCCATGGACGTAAGATACACTAGTTTCTATGCACCTGTGTGTACCATCTTCAAAGTCATTGAGCGAAACGGTAGCAGTACGAATGATATTTTTTTCATCCATCCTTCGTAAATATCTTTCTTTTTTCATCACTCGATCGTAACTCTCGAATACGAGAAACTCAATGCAGCGATTTTATGAGCATCCTTTTATTTTATTTTGTTTTCTTCCCGATGTTGTTTTCTCTCTTTTTTCGTTCGGAATGTTCGCCCTTATGACGTGTTTTACGGCCCTGCATATATGCATTTTTTATGGGCTAATAAGTACTTTATTTTCGATTTTCGACCTGATCAACAAACACGTATGAAAATTTAATGCAGCGATCTTGTCAGGTTGGACTATTTATAACATTTTTACGGCACTCATATTATTCGCAGCAATTACCGCAGTCATTGCGCTCAACTAGAATGGATGAATATAGTTCCAAAGGACTCGTTGAAAGCACACTTTCCCATTCCACTACGATGAATTGCACAGGTCCATGATTATCATACTTCAGACTGATTGTCACATGATAATCATTTTTCTAGCCTTCAAAACAATGACCATACACCAATCATTGGAATCTACAAACAGTAAAACCTGTCTCTATGGGCACCTCCCGATCATGAGCACTTTCCCGTGGAACCGAATTTCATTCCATAAGCTCAAACGGTATTCCTCATCTATAATTCGGGCACCAGACTAATAAGGGCGGGGTCCGAGATCTCAAACATATGATGTCACATACTAAATAAACCTGTGAATTGGCGGCACCCAATCCATTTTTCAAAATGAGCCAGATATGCATGGTTCGCCAGTAGTCTGTCAGAACGTACTTAAAATTCAAAACGAGCTGGAAAGATACGTTTCCGGATTGAAACAAGCAAAGATCATTAATCCTCTGAGTTCTGCGTCAGTTTCGCCAATCAAGGAGATTACTATTACACCACATATTTGAATATCCAACCAAAATTGTAATGAGACTATCAAGGATTTGAGCTCGACATCTACATTTTTGATTAAGCTTAAATCCACATAAACTCATTTCTGATCATTCACAGCTATCAAGTCACTCTTACTGACCTTGTGTGCTACAATATTGGATGTTAAGATTGGGGGAGGGTATTTTTTAGCCTTTCCCAAACCCCCGATCTGACAATGTCCCGAATTACGAATTTCCGAATTACCATCATTCCGAATTTTGACATGCCGGAATTGAATAATTTTGATTCTTGGCATTCTGCATCTTGAGAGTTCCGAATTCTCATCGATTACTATTTCATTCATCCCAAATTTGTACGTTTCAAGATAACTTGTATAACTTGTTCCAAGATTTGTACTTTCCATAATTTTGAATCAGATTCTATAGTCCGGGCAATTGTCAATTATACGTGATATGAACTGGAACCGGAGGCGCCCGAATTAGACAGGTTTTGTTGTAGTTCGAAATCTCTATTATTGCGACTAAAAATTCGCTGCCTTCGAACACCGAGTGATTCTCAAGTTCAACACAAGTTACAGAAATTGTGGTCATTGCTCGAATTGTGGGAACATGTTTGCACAATTTGTGATTCTTATATGAACGTCATCGTTACGGTGACCGTTACGTCGATTGGCCTGCGGCTAAGGACAGTATACACGCTTGTAAAATGTAATTCAGGAATCAATCACCGAGCTACACACGGGCGCGGCTTTTCTATCTCAGAACCGCCTTGTACTCGAATAATAATTCGATCCCAAGCAAGGGCTTTGCGATGGGCAGACCGGTGTACCCCTTGATCGAAGCTTGCCACCGAGGTGGTACATCCAGGTCGATAAAAATGCCATCATCGAGCTATATTGAACCTTCCTTGTAAAAATGATGCACCAAATGTGTCACCATGTGCGTTATCTTCACTGTGGCCAATACAGTTATGTAATCGAGAATATCTCTCATTTTTAGTACTCCTTGAAATAATCGACTTTCATTCCTTTCAACCTACAATCGTTTTCTTCCTCGACTGACTTTTTTTCGTTTTGCTTAGTGTCACTTCCATTTTTATCAAATTATCCATTTTCAAGATCACGGTAAAGTGGTATTGAAATTTCATAGTTCCTTCCCAAAACGAATCCAATCGGGAATCCCTTATTTTCTTCTATCATTGAAACATTCGTAATTCGGTCAAGAACGATTTTAGGAGGAAGAAAAAGTATCAATAAGGACAAATCACTACAAGCGTTGTGATTTTGATGAAAAAATTGAAAACTTTCAGAACGGTTATGTTCTGGTCGAATTTGGGCGTCTTCGTCGAATAAACTTTGGATTTCGTGATACCCCGGAGGATCATGTAAGCCTGCTCTTTCTAGATAGAAGAACCGTGGAATCAGTTAATTTCTCATTTTTTTAGAAACTGTGTCCGAATTGACGTTTGATATCAACTTGACCTTACTAATTGATCAAAATAATGTAAATCCCGTGCGGCACGGGATTTTTGGGAAAAATTCCGTATTCATGGGAGGAGTAACTAAAAAATGGATGAACATGTCAATAACAAAGACCTGATAATCTCCGAAAAACGATAAGATTGGTATAATGTTGAGTCTTCATTAAGGGAAAAGTATAAGAGCTCGACAGAGGTTAGCTCAGTTCGGATGCTTCATCACAAGCGTTGTATACTTGGGGGAGCCACAACTCAGAAATACTTCGACCAATAGAGCGCGAATTGTAAACACGAGAAGTCTCGCGTGCATTTTCTATTGCCTGGTACAGTCCTTCTGGGCCTCCGCATCCCTAGCAGCAGTTTGAATCCCAGTAGGGCCTCCCTCTACCAGAGAGTTAATAATCTGCCTTGTTCACCGTATAGAAAAAGATCCTGCTCGGAATGCAAAAAGACAAAACGGCAAAGAGTCGCTCTGCACTGGGCTTTTCTTAGCTAGGCAATATACAAGAGAGACCCCGGCTTCGCGGTTGCATCGAAGCAACTTCCGAGCCCGTTTGCGCTCTTCTATCTTCGTCTCCGTTTCTCTCGTTCTCTTGTTCATTCGTGCCGCAGTAGTTGCTGTCTCGACGAATCATCGTCCTCTGGTTCTCGTCCCCTCTCGTCGAAATTCATTGGGTGCACGAGCTCTATGCCAAACAGGTTATCCCTTGGCAGGAAGAACAACGAGAAATAGCGCGAGGACTAGCACAAGCTCGCGTGAAAAGACGACGTGCGAGGAGCACGCTGTTGATTTCGCGGTAGTGGCGAAAAAATTAGGATAAGCTAACAATAGAGCTACTCTCGCTGTGGTCGTTTTTCCAAATTTCGAGCGATTCTGATATTTGATGGATGTTATCAGATTTCTAGAAGTAAAATTGAGAAAGGAGTCAATGAACTTATCGAAAATCTGTGACACTTTTGTGAATGGCAAGTGTCCGAATTGGTTACCGAATCTACCCTCTGTACGGTGTGTTGAATAGGTTTTCAAAAGTTGAATACTCAATTAAAACTAGCATGATGACCTTTTTAATGCCGAAAAATGATTCGCGTTCCAATTTCTTCGTGCTTTTACCAACACCTTGATGATTGGGAACTTGACCATACAATTGTTTGGAGGCCCCGGAGGGATCAAATTCACTTTCGCAGATTTTGCATCCGACAAACAGTAAATACTTCCACTGCAGTGAATTTCCTTCACTGATCAATGACTGGATGAATTGATTGATGGATTGATACATTAGATTCGATGGTAAGGACATTCGTTTCTCCCTCAATATCTTGTTGTTACTGTACAACATCGTTTGTGGAGGCCCCGGAGGGATAGATATATTCTCCAATATTATGGTTGCTAACGCATTTTTAGAGGCCAGGAGGGATCGGAAATTTGCATCCTTGCACTGATCGTGAAAAAGACGAATTCTGGCCATGAACTGATCTGGAGGCCCCGGAGGACTCAAAATCATTTTCGTAGGTATTGCATCCTACAAAGAATAAATATCTCCCCTCAAAAGATTTTCTATTCCTAATCTATTACTGAATGAGTCGATTCATGAATCGATACATCAGATTTCGTGATAAGGACATTTGCCTCGCCATCGTTTGTGGAGGCCTCGAACGTTAGGTATACTTTGCACAGTTGGTTGCGAAAGCATTTTTGGAGTCCCAAAAAAAAATTGTGAATAGATTCCAACTTTTTGTGTAGCAATTTGCTGACGCGCTTCTATTGTCAGTGCATCACTTTTAAATTTTATCCATGGATTGATCAAAGATACTTTGGCCAAAGAAAAATTGCATTGCAGATTCTTGAGCTCGTTTTTTGCGGGGCCAGTCATACTATTAACTCAATTCACTCTTTCATGAACCATTCTCCGAGATTCGTAAACTACTTCAAGCCCAACCATCCTTCAGGATAAATCATTTCGACTCTAACAATATCACGTAAACATACGAATCTCAAACCAACATATCTCTTTTGAAAGCAGAACTCGGCTCACGATTTAGTACCTCGTGCAGGTGAACACGAAATTCACTGTTGCCAATTAAACAGGCTATAGCAGTAAGAGATATAGTGTTTCGGTTACAACGTGAGCAACAATGAAAATCAGTGTGCAGAGAGCTTATACAGACAGCCGAAGGGAGGCAACGGACGAGCAAGCAAGCAAGTTCTCCCACTGAAACCGTTAACATAGAGTCGAGGTTGATTTGAATGTCGCGTTACACGGGGTTCATGCACGAAATTCGCGCGGGCATTAGCATATTAACGACTCGTAATCCGACCCATCTACACCTCTGCACCAAGGAGGAAGCAGCCAGATCTCGAAGAGGAAGCGATCCTGCTCTCGAGAAATAGAACATCTATTTGAAGTTCTCACCGGAATCCTGAATTTTCATGTGGCGGTGTAACATGGTATCGTCGGTACCATCAGCGACATTATCAATAAATTCATTTACTTTTACTTCGTTAAATTTCTACGGGAAATTTCTCTTAGTTGTCATGAAAATCACGAATAATTCGAAACCGATCCGATCACCATGTATGATCTTTGGAGGATTTGTTATCGTTGTCTGTTGCACTTTCACGTAGGGTTAATGACGACTACGCGTCACAAGAGACTCTGCAGGAAAATAAAAATGACCAGTCGCAAGAACATAAAGAACGATGAGTCTTCGAACACCTTATACCCGTCTTATCTAGTAGAAAATATCAAAGAGAGTTAACGGGTGCTGGCATTGCTCTTGCAATATGATGTGAACAAGCGGCCATGACCTAGGGCTTCCACGATCATAAGCTAACTCTGTGTATTCGCGGACCAGCAAGCAAGCAAGCAAGTGCACATGTATTGCATTTGTCCATGCATGTATATGTGAAGCGCTAAGTATATACGTAACACGCATCAGACGCTCTCACAGCCAAAACATTGTCGTTCATTTTGTCGACAAGATGCTGTAAGCACGCGTATAAAAGCTATCCTGGAAGATCATCTCGCAACGGTGGTGTCGGAGATTCTGCTTTGAGAGCGCACGGCAAAAGGCTCATTGCACTGATCTAAGGAGCTGTAACGCAGGTGCGAATGCTTTCACGTGACACCTAAAGATGATGTTGAGGATGATAAGTACTGAGCTTGGGACGCCTAGGCTATTCAAGATATTGCGCATGCGATCTCATCTCAGAGCTAATGCAGTTGCATTTTGTTCAAACTCGAACGGTTGTAGGTTATACACGACATTGATTATAAAATGTGAAATGAAGAACCTCAAAACTCTAGAGGAAAGGCCTAATCAGGGGATCGCCGTAACCACAACCCCTGCCCCCTCCCGTCTCTCACCTCCTACCACTGAGGTATTACTCTGGCTGAATTTTACAACCCAATCGTATTATTATCAATGAGAAAAAAATAGCAGCCAACGCAATTAATTGCGAATGGTTCCCCAAGCCTTGAAATAAAAGAATATTGATAAGACCTTGTGAAGACTTTCTCCAAAAGTATTAGTATCAGACTGATCCCGGGTGTATAGTGCCATACGGGCATATGAGTAATAACGATCATCACTAGAAGAGTTTTTGGTCTTGACGCCAGATCAATTATGAATTATGCAACTTTTCAAACGACCTCCACCGAGATAGATAACAGTGTAACCAAAAATTTTCATTGAAACAAGATATCATGTCTGTGAAAAAATACCTCGTGGTTCCTTCGATTCAATATTTTCGGCGGATTATCTGAAATAAACGACGCAAAATAACAGAAATAAACCTAACTGATTCAAAAACTGCGCGATCACTAATTATTTCATTGGCATCATACAATACGTCAAACAAAAAAATCTCCGAGTCCAAAATTATTCCTACCGCTGACCGCACAGGGTAACATTGCTTTATGAGTGATTCTGCCGAAAGTGGGATTTTCCGTGTTCTGAGTTCCCCAAGTTTCCAAAGGTCGGGATGTGCACTGTAGCGATTTTCTGGGGTGTATTCTATTGGTGCGCAACTATGTTGATAGTTTTGGAGACGATCCTAACATTTTTGTATTTTATAATGATTGATAGAGGGTCCAAATGTCCATTCCGTCCGGTGTAGTAAACCCAACTAGGACTTTTGAATTCATCACGACGCATATGCAGAGTCAAAAAACAATTATGTAGCTACGCACTCCAATTTCTAATACTTCAAATAATATAGTCCACTACTTTGCAAGTGGAAATAAAGTCTCAGCTCGCGCACGGCTATCCGACATTTTGGAGACGGGTTTGCACCGAAACTGCTTGCCCAGCATTAATTAGCTCGGCAAAGTCCCCAATCATTCATTAAATTTTTCTAACCAAAGAGGTTATCATCTTAATACCCAAATGCACCCAATCAGTAAACGAGATTAGCCGAAAGCTCGAATCTGCAGCTAGGCGCACCACATGAACGTGTTTTCAAAATGGGAAGCAAAAGTTTCGTTCTTTCTGTTCCCGTGTTTTGCTCCCCCTTGGCACGTTATATGGCTTTGTAAAACACATTTTCTTGTAATGTTTAGTTGCGTTAACGCAAATATATGCGAAAAAGAGTCTACGATCAGTTGCCGAGTCGTGGGAATACTTTTTGAGTCGAAATGTCCATTCCGTCCGTCTCCTTTCCGTCCCCCTGTGCGACCTCTCAAACTTGATATATCTTTGTCCTGCTTCAATTTTGAGATACGTAGCTCTAGATACTTTCTTCTTGTGCCTAAACAAGTGGAAATCAACTGCTACGAGACACCGAAACTCGACTGGGGCTGAAATAATTTTTCGACCCAGATCACTCCTCGTAACGATTCTGGACCCAAAAAATCCCGCTTTCGGCAGAATTACCCATATACTAGAAACCCCGAAAGTAAAATAAATTCAGTTTTGGTTTTGCGCAACTATTGCAACTATTGAGAAAACTAGAGGTCATGCGCAAGCTCACGTTAGTCAAGCTTAAGCTAACACAGCACTTCTAATTAGGAAAGTTCTAATTAGCATCCAAATGCAGCTTATTGCAAGCATCGGTATGGTGTAAGAGAGTTTCTCCACTTCATCATGATTTATCCGAAGCTCTAAGCATTGTCGGAATTTGCTGATTCAATTCAGAGGGATCAACATGAAACTACGACGCCACAATTCAGTATGCAAGCTTAAACTGGATAAGCTTCGGTGGGTTGAGTTGGCTTAAACTTCATTGCCTCGCAAATATATATTGCTAGGTAAATACACATTGTAGAATGAACTTTGCCCTTCTCAATGTGTGCACTATCAACTGAGGTGACTTGATAAGGCAAACTTTGACCATGACTCTGGGCAATTTTTCTCTAAAACATAGGCTATATTCTAAAATCATGTAAAATATATGATGCATCGAATAAAACTAATTCATACATGTGGGTTCAACATGTGGGTCTCAAAATCGCAGAAAGATTTCTCGAATTTAGAGAAATCGTGTCACAATAGAGATGCAAGATTGAGTAAGGGTGTGCAAATGATACTCACCCTACTCTATAATCAGTACACGAAGGCGGTGGATTCCAGATGGTGCTGTGGCACAGCATCCAATCACACCAAATCTGGAACAGATTATCAATTCAACTAAGCAAGATTCAATTACAGGAAAAATAATCCAAAATTGTATCAATGTGCAAACAACATGTGCCAAAAAACTTAAAAAGGACTATCCAAATTTTTGGTGAATTTTACTATAAATCTGATCAATTTTTGAAGGAAGTTGACCATGATGAATGATATTGTACGTATCAAAGACAAAGAGAAGAAATCAAAACAGAAAAGAGAACCATGTTACTTGGAATTCCAGGATCTATTATCATGTTGAGTGTGCGATACACCTTTATTCATCTTTTTGACCCCGAATACTTATTTGAAACACAGGATAGAGAAAAGAAGAAGATTCTCACACGGTGCAATACTGAGAACCTCGACAGAAGATTCAATTTACATATTTATCTATTGAGAGAAATCGTTAGTTTTGCTTGAGCTCTCACCTTGATAGCGGGCAAAAGTATTTGCATGTCCTCGACAACAATGAGTCGGGGTTGTTCGTCGCTTTCCAGTCGAGCTTTTAGCAGAAAAACTCCCCGTTCCAGTATCAAGTTAAACATCTGTAGTGAAACAACAAGAGCTCGCTCCTGCAACTCTGATCTGTAACCTTGCTCCAGCTGTAGCTCTGAAATGATAAGAGATTCAAATGTTGATTAAATTCGACCAGAAGGAAGAACTGGATTACTTCAATAAGAAATACAAAGGATGGATAATTTGTTCATCAGGTGATTTAATGGCATCAAGAATTTGAACCAATGGAACTTTGGGAAGATGAGTGAAGAATACAAATCATACACCATCTGAAGCCTCTTGGATATGTACTTGCAATGCTCAAGTTTTGTGCTGTGTGGCTCGAAAATGGGCCTATAATTATATAAGTATTATCTTTTGACATTCAAAGTAGGCTATTTCTACATTTCTAGCCACGGACGTGATCCGAATGCGAAACACTCCATCAGTAAGCTCATAAGGAAAGCTTTCAAGAAATTTTGAATTGGGTCACGTGATATATTTATTTGTCTCCCAGAGAAATTAAATTTTTTTGAATGCTTTTCTTCACTTCTTCAGGTAAAATAGAATGAGACATATTTGCGAAAAAATATGTTCGCGATATCATTAATGCTATCAGTTACTTTCTCGAACTCTCCTGACAAATCTTTACCCCAGGCTTCTTTGGAAAAAAATTTCACCCTCAAAAAATTTGACTTCGCAATTATGTACCGCGTCTTATACGGACAATGCTAACACTCCCTTTTAGCTCAAAAACGAGTCTGCAATTCTGGGTATCATCTTTCGACATTTAAAGAAGACTATTCTCAAAGTTTTAGCTGGATCCATGATCCAGATGTGAAGCATCTCCCTGGTTCATCTTCCACGATCTTAAGGCGATGCGGTCACTGTGCATGCTGGAAGTTATTCCCACTTTTCTCCGATACACTTGTGATTTGGACTAAACGAGGAGAAGACGAATACTCATTATCATCCAACTTGAAATCGTCTTCTCGTCATTTCGCCCAAATCGCATTGAGAATTGGATAAAAGTGTGAATACTTAACTTTCAACGTGCACGGTGACCGCATCGCCTTAATTTGGAATAAATGGCAAGATTAATGTAGAATCTTTTTATGAAAATATCACGTATCACCTATACATCAAAAAAATACATCCAATGATTTGGGGAAAATGTTGAATTTGGGCTTCTCTGAGACATACATTGGATAGAGGAATAAGTTATAGGATATTCATAAACCACTCAAGAAGAGGACACCAGAAACGAAATCTTGATAAGGCAAAAACATGCGCACGACTCGACAAGGACATGGATTTCTTATAATCTTAAACATCCATCGTTTTCAATTAGGACTACGAAGCGTCTTCTTTGGTGACCCTCTTTATTTACTTTCTACTCTTTGGGTTCTACCAAAATATCTTGTTTCACATTCAAAATTCTGTTCCATCTTCTCCATTTTCACGAATCTATTTCCTCTCTCCTAAAACAAAGTATAACCAATACACAAATGGATCCCTATCTAGACTTCTCTCGAGTATAGCCCGCATAATTAGATGCCTGTAATTTCTGGAAGATAACGATTCACATGTACTACCTACAAAAATGTTGTTCAAGAATTTGTCAAGACCCACGATTTCATTTAAAACAAATAGAATTTCAGAGGCTCTCTTGACCCATATATTCATCCACTCTCAAACAATAAACAATAAAACAATATCCTATTGTCGAACAAACTTCAGTACAATCATCTCTTTCCTCTAGGCAAAATAGTTCATTACCGCATGACTCGATTCGGTAATTCAGTTATCCCAAGCGGTAAGTATTTATCCCAAAAATAGCATTATACCTGCATCACTGAAATTCTTTCCCACGTGTAAGATGCACCTCCCTCTCTCACACATTTGTTGGACTCTACTTCACTTCATCATCATATTCTACACACATCCATCTTCTTCTTCTTCTTCCTCTATTCACTCACATTGCGAATAATTTTCTTACTACTGCATCTTCCATTAGTTTATCATAGAAGATACCTCCCTCGCATCCTTTTACCTCATCGTAAACTGTTCTATCTTCTTTTTTTGCTACTATATTCAGTAGTTATACTGTAGACAGAACGATGTACGGCTGTCCCGTTTCTCAATTTGGTCCTATTTTACCCTAGCATCATAGACTCGAGTTGAAAACACATGATATGGTAACAAATATGGCAAGAACGCATCTCTCAAAATGGCCATGACTCTTTCTATATACCGTAAAGTAAGCTTGACCATAGGATATATAACACAAGATGTGGTTACACATAGATGCAGGAACCAGCTTGGTATATATATATTGGATATAGGAAAGATTTGCGAGACCCGACTTCTTTACGAGGACGACATTGCAAGCGGCACCTTTCAAGTTTCATCTGTTACCAAAGCTCAACAGAGGCAATCTCTTCTATATTATATATCCTCTATTTCTACTATTCGATACAGTCCCTTTCCTTGTATTTCTTCTTTTGTTCGGATTTGTAATCTTTTCTCTATCCCGTATAGGTTATATCTTGACTTTTATGAGATATTGATTGGAAATGGTAATTCGTTCCTGCGATGGTTTTGTAAAGGGTTGGTGCACGCATTTGTTTTGTGAGTTTGTATCTTTGCGAGGACTTTTATCGCGTAAATAATGGAAACGTGAACAGAATTTCCACATTCTTGAGATATATTTGACATCAACCCTTGACGAAATAAACAAGGTTTTCATATACCATGAACCGGGGTGAATGTGGCCACTTTTCCAGAAAGAAATTGTAATAGTCGTAACTCAGATGCTATACCACCTAGAAAGACGTGCAAGAGCGCATTTTGAAGCTTAGGATCTCTTCTTTCAAAATATGCCAGCTCATTGGTGATGAGACAGGTTTCATTTACCCTTTTTCCCGTTGGAATGAAGTGAAAATTGTCAAGATAAATTTCGTGTTGCAAAAATTTACCTTAAGGTAGTATTAGCGGTACTGGATGTGTCAAGTGCCGAACATACCGTGCTTGACTCCCTTCCGCCCGCGATATAGGTATAGTGAATGCACGCAGCAGACGACAACCTAACCCCGAAACCGCAGAAATGAGTGACACTTGGGCTAAAATCTTTTTTTGTAGGCTCTGAATCGTCAATCTGATCGCTCCTGAGTGTTTTTTGTGCATTCTTACATCTGTGTATTCACTGCCATGGAAATCTGTGCGTCAGGTATCACTCTATTGGTGATTTTCCATAAGACGCCGTGTTAAACGACTTTTACAAAAACGCTCATAACTTTTTCCCCGACTTTGAAGGCTTCTGAAATTCCAACTGAAGCACTTTGAGACCCTAATCTACAACTGTGCCGACTTTCGTGATTTTCTGAGCGTCAATTCGAGTACCACTAATACTACCTTAACAACCCAGTAGATCCATTTTTATCTCTTTCCAATGATTTTTTCTCTTAGTAGGGAATGACGTCCTCTCCATTTTGCGCCATTGCCGATTGAATTTGGATGCGACAGTTTTAGAACGACCACTCGAACGAGAACTTGTGATTTCTCGGCTGCCCCGGGGTAAATGTGGCCACTTTGTTTCTCACAACTCTTGAGAATCGAAACCATCAGTGAGTTCTCACTGATGGTTTCGGAGATGATTCAATCATCTTTGAGCTTGCGCTCGTAGAAAATTCCACAAATCTTAAAAACACCATATCAATTTTGCTCAAACCACTTCCAAAATAGTAAGTAATCTAATGTATCACAACGAGACTCTCGATGAACGAGCTGTGTTGGAACTTGACTTGAGGACTGAAGAATTGAAGACGAAAATTTGACTTTGGTCGGTGACAGATTTGGAACACTTATTTTGGTGATATTCACGAAAAAAAAACATTTTTAGATGGTTTCGAATTTGTTTCATTGTCACCACAACTATAGAACTTAAAACTACGCATGGATCCTAGATCTCGAAAAAGTGAGAGTAAATTCACACTTTTACACGCAATTAAAATTTATGTGCCAAATGTCTATCATCTATATTGTAAAAAACTCTTTTGAAAAACTTGAAGAAGCTGATTGACACCAATTCTCCATAGTGTAGGTAATTGACGGTTGAATTTATTATCTCATCGGATAAAAATGATATCTCCATCTGACCCATCTGATATTGTAGCGAATGTAAGCACCACGAAAGATTATTGCTTCTAAAATGTATCAATTTTCATTATCATTTATTTGATTAAAAGTTTCTATATTATCTGATAATTTAACCTCTAGCGCAGTCTATTTAGATTAGGGGCAACTTTGTGTTATTAATTGTCTCCCAAGCTTCGTGAGAGATAGCGGAAATAATTTACCCAGGCCACGAAGTTTCATCAATTAACGTCAACGCCATCCCGTAACGCAGGCTGTGTCGCACTCGCCCATTGTTCCCTCAAATATCTTTACGAAAACAAAAACAAAACTAAGAGGGAGTCTACCAAAGTTTCACGTTGAGACTTATGATGTTAATGATATTATTATCACTCACAAAATATCAGACTATTATTCTTGTGATGTGCAAAAGTTCGGTGATAATAATTATATCAAAGTAATAAGTATTTAATCAAGTCACATACTTTTTGATACATGATAAGTCTCGGTGTGCGGACAGTTTGATATTCAAAACGGGAAATGCCTATAGACTTTACCAGGGAAGCGACTTCTTCCTTGATACGTTTATTGCTAATCGAAACGATTAAAAGGTTCAAGTTGAATCAAACCAATGGTCCACAACGGTTCTGTTAAAGAACCGCAGAGAGCTGTCTCGAAATCTTTTGTGAAATTTTTGTAAAATTGCGCGAATTTTTTTCAGTCACATCAGGAAATATGGAATGATCATTCTGAAGACCAGTCTTCATATCCCTCATTTTTTTTAAAAATAAGTGAAAAGGGGACGGTCAGCCCAGAAAATAGGGGAAAACAGGGGTAATCTACAAAATGTCATGACATAAATGTAAATCAAAATTTTAATCGTAAATTTGTGTGTACAGTAGAAGCAGTACAGTACATAGAATAGAATTAATATTTTCACGCAATGTCGGATTGAATCAGACTTCTGTGATTAAAAGTGAACAGGAATATTCATAATTTCTTACTATGAATTACAAGTATTGTGGGGAATAGCTATGAAGACTGGAAGATCCAAAACTATTTCTTGTTAAAAAGGTTGAAAACCCAAAAGTGCATACAAAAATAGAAAAACTGATTCTCACTTCGATGTTTCGCTGGATTCACGACATTCGCTCCGTCATCCGAGAGTAGAATTGTAAAATCTCGAATGATGGCCATAATAAACTGGCAAATTACTTCTTTATCATATCTCAAAAATTGAATAAAAGCAATCTCGTTGAACAGACTTGAGAGTCATGAGATAGTGTACAGAAATAGATACTTGAAAGAGCTTACGAACATAAACCATGGATATAAATACTACCAAGGTCATCGAACGATGTCATATTGAATTAAGCGCCCAGCTCAATGATTTTTCTTGAAAGTTAACAGGTATAAATGTTCAAAGGGACTCCTCAAGCTTTACATACCGAGTCGCAGAAGAACTGGTTTTAAATATTTTCTTGATTCGATTTTCTCATGCACTTTCTTGATCATGAACAGACGCTGTGGTATGTAAATAACTTAGGTCAAGTGTATTTAGTAATCGTACAAAAACGACTAGTGTATAAATAGTTTTGCATGAGTTGAAAATAGGTACATGCCTGCAATAAAATCGTAAATGAGGAAAAAAACTACTTACAGTGAAGAACATCTTGTCATTTGTATCTTTCAACGTAACTCAGTCAACTCACTGAATAGATTTTATGAATCTCACATGGATTTGAAATTCGATTCGAAAAAATGAATATGAACTGTTTCTTGGAGAAGACTTTGTGACTTGCAGCAATTTTTTTGTTCTTTGCTTAATACTTCGCTAAGCAAAAATTCTGCTCACTCACAAGAGTGAGTAAATATTCATTGAAAAGATGCTGCGTATCGATTACTGATCGATTGATCAGTAACGCTTAATCTTACTTATGGAGAACCTCAACAATGGCGAAAAAATGTAACACAGAAAATCTGCGTAGGATGATGAACATATCATAAATATATCCGAATCCCTGCGTAGTAGACTTGATGCACCTATTACACGCGAGATATTCAGTTGTAGAGTTCCAAAAAATTACTTAATGTTATAGAACTTGTATTTTCGATCAATGAATCTCAACATCTGTAAATTATACGAATGATTCAACGCCTAGTCAAAATTGGTCCGTCTAGATTCCGCGTATCAAGTTGGCTACAGGTGGAAGGGCTGAAGTCAAATTGGTGGCAATATGGGTTGTGGATGAGTCGATGGGTGAATGGGTTGTCGGTCGGCTGAATGGATGGTCTGGGACGGTCTGGTAGGATCTGGGACGTTCTGGGACAATCTGAAATAGTCTGGAATGGTCTGGGTAATCTGGAACGATCTGGAATGGCGTGAGATGGTCTGGTACGATCTTGGACGTTCTGGTCTGGAACGGTTCGGAATGGTTCGAGCCGATCTGATCTAGGCTGGGCTGGGCTAGGCTGGACTGGACGAGCTGTAACATAATACGTGTCCGTGTGGGCCATGAGAGCGGGCGCCTCGGTAGGCAGATAGGTGTTCATGGTCGGGCGGTTAATCGGACAGGTTTATCATCAGTTGGTAGCAGAAGGGGCTGGTGGATGGTTATAACTACTAGCGGCACCAATTCAGCTATAGGTCATCTTTTACAAAGTTCATAAGTAACCTCTGTTCGATACGACCAATTGATCTTTACCCATCATTTCACAAATGTCACTATTGGACTAAGAGAGCATTTTAGGGGGCCTCTGACTTATCAAGAATATTGACAACCCGAATGAGCTGTAACAAGAGAGGCAATGATGCTACACGCACAGAATTTTTCGATAAAAATTACAGGCACAGTTAGGGTAATCGTGGGGCGTCCAGCATTTCAGCTTACTTAATGCGGATGAGTGTCGAGAAAAATTACCTATACTGTCTGGTGAATTTTATTTCAGTTCGAAAATTGTATCGAAAGTGCACTGTAAAGAGAAATCCTTAAAATGAGGACAGGGGGGTGCCTGAATATTTTCACTTAAATTTCATGAGTGCTGAAATTCAATCCTCAAAAAACCCTTGGGACTTGGTTTTCAGACAATGATGCTGATTTTCATGAAATGCTTGCATGAATGTTACGATCGAGTTTGCGTTCAATGAAATTTTTGTTTTGTTGGGGTTAGAGCACTGATTGTTGTGAATCGCTCTTATTCACCCAAGTGAATTTGATTCATAGAAATTTTAGAAAGTAATTCACCGAGGGGCGGACCTTATGAAAGAATAAAATTAATCATCACTCTCACTGTTAGCAATGAATGTGGGAATCAGAGAACATCAAATAACAGGAATGTTATCGTTTGAGGTATCGTTGTTAAGCAGATCGCAGAATTTAATTCTACGCATCTTACACTCATGAGCTTTACTATTGGCAGATTGACGGGAAAAACTTTAATTGACGATGGTGGCTTGGGATTTTTATTCCTGCTTCAACACACCAAGAACTTGAAATCATCACAAGCATATGAGTGCGTGCTAACCCCAAAAAAATATCTGCGCTCGAGGTCTATCTATATGTTTGGTTTTGTTTACCGCTACCCGCAAGGCTTTCATGTCACTATCCTTCAAAATCAATAATCTGTCAATTCGAAATCTCTGGCACTGGAATAAAAAAATGTATCAACGTGAGCGATAATATGCTTGATTTATTAAGGTAAAATACCAGTGCTCTTGGCACGACGCTATTCTTTGGACAACGCCTTTCCTTCCTTAGACTAAATTCGTGCAGATAAGTACATAAGGTAGGATTTTGATTGAATAATAATAAAAATTTGCCAATCTCTTGAATTGACTTTCGTGTTCACCTCTTGGAAAATTGTGACGGCGACTGTACACAAACGCTACTAGAATTGAGAGCACTGGATTGTGCTATGGCATTTGCACGAATTCTGCTTGTGTTTGTTCATTTTTTCAATCAATGTTTTGGTAAGTACTCCCAATTGACTAGGTAACACGTCAACGCTGAAAACTTACTGGCTCAGTTGATCAAAGTATTATTTTTTGCTCTTCGGCAATAAATGTTTGAGTTAATCGTTAGTTTAACTTTTCTCAATATCAAGTATTTGATGTATTCAAAACTCAATACCTCATTCCCTATTTGCGGATTACGCTATTTTCTCGAGAATTTTCTCAATTGGTTGCCATCCTATAAAAATTATTCAGTCTGATATTCTCTTAACTCCACGCAAATGGAAGCTCGATTCTACGAATTATCAGCTATTTTGAACCGAAACCAATTCAGCGACAGATCATTTTCAAGAAAACCACGTTTATTCTCGTTAGAACGCTTCATAGAAAATCGATAGATGCGCACAAAACAGGATCTGTATGTATATCTTCCTCAAGAAAATTAAAGATGCGATTGGAAAAACGCCTTGCTCAAATTCGCAGTGTACTGGCGTTTATTTCGATCCGTCATGCGCTATTAGCTCAAAGGACAAACGAAAAATATCTTTTCGGGGCCCTATATGACTTCAGGTCAATTTCTATCGACGATAAGTTCTGTAGAACTAAAGATCATCTGCGAGCTCTACTTAATTTCAGTGTAGAATTTGATCAGGAGGGAGCTTGCTGACTTTCACCTGGCTGATTGCTGAATTGTGGTTTTTCCGAAATTCAGAGCGCTCGCTCTCTGATTCTCAGGATTTCTTTTTACAGTGTGGTGAAAGAGTGCGGTGAATTTGGGTGAATTTTTTGGGCACCCATGGGGCACCTGTAGGGTAATTTTTACCGTACCAGTACAAAGAGCAGGGTGCGCATGCGCGCGCCGCGAGCTCGGCATCTCACCTAACCTCACAAAAATTTTTCTATGAAAGTACATTATTTAACTCGTTCTGATATGAAAATGCCTGGATTTTGATTCGAGGTCGAAGCATACAAACTGATGAAACCATTTGAAACTGACTGAATCATTTTTATCCTTAATCGTGGTGATTTTAATATTGAACAGAGCAACATCATGAGTGGCATGGGAGTAACCGTCTCCCTACACAGGAAAAATGACCCCACATGCCCGTAAAAATTGGCGCTCCTAGGTGGCTCTTCACACGATTGCCGGCATGTAGGGTAATTTTTCCCTTACCAGTCTGGTAATTTTTATCGAAAAATTCTGTGCGTGTAGTGAAAGATGATACGCCAAGTACAAGCTGTCCACTTCAATTACGTAGATTCTTATATGAAGCATACTCTAGGAGATGTTCCAATTCTGAGATATAATGATGCTTCAGACAGCTGATAAGCACCGTATGACTAGGGCTATAATTAAGTTAGTGCCTTGAAGTTCGAGAAAGATATTTTTGAAAAAATGAAGGTTATCACTCAAGGATAAGATTGTTAAATCATGTATAGATGAAGAAAGAAGAAATAACACTAAACGTACTGAAGCGAAAAAAGAATCTTCAACAACGCATAAGATCATTAGCGGTATCATATTAAAGCCAAGTTTGAAATTCTTGAGCAGCATCGGGGGTGAATTAAGTATTTATGACAAGCGGTCATGAAAATTAAATTACATAGAAGATAGCGTGAAGATAGCATGCAGTTTGAAGTCAACTCAGGTCTAAAAGCAAAGTGACGCCAACACTGATTACATATTATATCAGCACTTTATTAGAGATATGTGAAGTTTAACCGCAAGGCGAACATTGAACTGAAAAGGTTTAAGAAAGCCCAGTCGAGAGGGACAACATACTGTGGTAGATTGCATCCGACTAATGCGGTAGAAAAGAACGCGGATTGAAAAGAAAGGAAATCAACATTACTTGGGCTCAGCGTACGGCCTTGACGAGGCCTTGCCAAGGTCGCTAACGTAATTTCCAACATCCTATCCAATGATAGCAGTAACTACGGTGTCGGTATCGTAAGAGAACTTGCGATCATTTTCCTTTTGCTGAATCAGAACGAGATACTGTTGCTCCGGTGGCGCCAAGATTTTTGAAGAAGAAGCTTTTAGAGACACTCGTTTCGCAAAAAGTAGAGTACCAATTCTGTCGAGAATCAAGTAAATTGGTAAGGAGGAATGGACGGATGCAGGAAACTGATTAGCACAAGGTATATGGAAGCACACTAACTACCCTCCATTACTTTCCAATATTCGTAATGTAAGTCGAGTTATCGAGAAAGAGTTTGTATCTGGATCCGTTTGTTACCTTCGTGCACATGGTAATGAGACCATGTGAAACACGAACCAGCTATCAAAAATGTCATAGATTACGTTGGGTATAAAATTTTAAAATACACGAGTGCATTGAGGTAGTACTAGCGGTACTGATGAGTCCAAGTGCAGAGTATACCCGCACTTGACTCTCTTTGGCCCGCGATATAAGTATAGTGAATGCACGCAGCAAACGACAACCTAACCCCGAAACCGCAGAAATGAGTGACACTTGGGCTGTGATCTTCTTTCGTAGGCTCTGAATCGTCAATCTAGTGGTTACTATGTGATTTTCGTGCACTCTTCCTCTTGTGGACCGACTCTCATAGAAATCTGTACGGTAGATATTTCTATGCTCGTCACCCCCCCCCCCCCACCCGCCGTGTTAAATCGACTTTCATGAAACTGCTCAGAACTTTCCTCTCAGACTCTGAAGGCTTCTGAAATGTTGACTGAGGCAGTTTGAGATAGCAATCTACCACTGTGCCAAATTTCGTAACTTTCTGTACGGTAATTCGAGGACCCCTAGTACTACCTTAATTGAACACTACCATTAGCTGCCTCTCTAAGCTACCGCTTGTTCAGCTTGTAAATGTTCCCGATAAGCAATAGTCCCAAAAATGCTCATGCAGGTCAAAAAAGATGCTATCAAGACCTTGAGTAATGACTAATTAATGATGTCAAATAAGTAACCAGCGAACTTCAAGAAGAAGCGTGAAGTGATATTTATAAGTATTCGCTCGTATTGGTTACCGCGAGAATAAAGCATAATCAGTTGATTATGTTTTGTTTTCTGTAGGCCCTAGAGTAGAGGCGTTGTAGTTACTAACGCCTCTACGCTAATTCCTTTACATAAACTGATGTCGTCTTCCGAATCAGTAAGGGTGATGACAGACAACCCGCCACGACCGATTCTCATGCCATTTCACGACACGACACCTCCCGACACGACACGTAATTTATTCCGATGAAGCCAACCATCGATGGATTTGATAGTACCAATCATGGGTTGTGAAAATGAATCCAATCCATCGATAGTTGGGTTCACCAAAATGAATTATGTGTCATGTCGAGTGGTGTCGTGTCGTGAAATGGCATGAGAATCGCGTCGTGGCGGGTTGTCTGTCATCACCCTAAGTCGTGTATTGGGTCGCCTCTGAATAGGGAGCAGTACACCACATTCACTTCCTTCACCTCGTGGATCCGGTCTCTGCACCGGTCTCCAAAGAAAGTGAGAAGACTCACTCATTCCTCCACCCACCCACCCAACCGTCGACCTACCCAACCATCCACCTATCCACAGAGACGACCAGCTCATTACGTCTATCCATGCACCCACCAACCTATTAACACGTCCGTTCATCAACCCACCTACCCACGCACCTATCCACCCTTTCACCCGGCTGACCGTCTATCTACACGCCCACCCTCTTTCTCCAAAAGTGATGACAGATAAAGCGCTACGCTACGATTTTGCGCCACGCCACGACGCGCTATTGCACGCCACGACCCAGAAATTCATTCCAGCGAACCCGACCATCGATGGATTAAATTTATTTTCACAGTATCAGTCATGGATTATGAGAATGAATCAAATCCATCGATAGCCGGGTTCGCTGGAATGAATTTTTTGGTCGTGGCGTGGCGCAAAATCGTGGCGTAGCGCTTTATCTGTCATCACCCCAACAAGCACCCATCGATCTACCCAACTACCGAAACACCCGCCTATCTACCCACGTTTTTACTTGCCGACTCCTCCATTCATCAGATCTCCTACCCACCCACACAGCCGTCTACCCAACCACCCATACACTTGTGTACGCAACTATTCATCCATAAGCCCGACCCTCCGCCGACCCAACCCTTCCTAACAAAACCTCTAATCGTGGAACCCATGCATATTCAGCCATACGCTTGCCGAGACATATAATAACTCATCCACTGTGCGACCCATCCACCGACCCATTCACCTGTCCATCTCTTCATTTACCGAACCACCCACCCACCCATCCAAGCGTTCACACGTCAATCCCTTGAATCATTCATTAACCATATGGATCCCTATTATGTTTTACCCTTTCTACCTAGTCAACTTGAAATGCAGGATCCAATAACGATGGATGTTCCTATCCTCGTTGGAGGGATAGGTTATTGAAATTTGGATAGAATAGATTATTGATTATTCCTCCGCCTACCACATAGTGATTTTGGCGCTCAGCCTTCTCACTTGTGATAGAACCAAAGCCTTTTTTGCGTGCCAGATAAAAGAAAAAAAGGGTTCTGCAAGATAAATTCCTCATTCATCAAGCGGTTATCTACGCACAGTTTAATTAAGTTTCTTCGGGGGGCATACAAGAGAAAAGTATATTACATTGCAAGGGTGGAAAGGCTGGACTTCGCAGCCAAAGCGACTTCTTTGACCCGAGGATGCAAACTCTTGTTTTTCGGCCAAGGACGTCATGTTATTCCATGTGAATTTTTGATATTTGAGTGCCTGTGAAATAGCATGATTAGTACTCTTCGTTACGAGAGTGTAAAACCTCTTTTCGCATCCAAATGTTTGATTTCGCATGAAAATAAATCTTGCAGAGGCTCATTCTTAAGGTTCTTTGCCTCCTAAAGCAACTGTGTGGAAAAGGTACTGAATTGACAGACTGTCTGTGAAAGTAGAAAACCCATGCGGAAAAGGCGATTTCACGCATAGTGTGTCAAAAAGCAATACATGAAACATGAAAATAAAAAAAAAAATAATCTTATAGTAATGAGGTTTTTGGGCACATCGTATGACAAAATTAACGAGTGAGATTTTAGATGAATTCAAGTTTCTCCGGTGCTTCCATATCTTGCGATCACAGCTAAAAAAAACTATTAAAACCTGCATCACTATTCAAACTGCAAAAATAGGCTCGTATTTACGTGCGAAATTAAGCACCAATTTCATTATAATTTGCAAAACTTCAAACAAACTTCACACTCCAAAGACCTATAAAAACGCCAATTACGAAGATGGAACAAAACAAGAGACGAAAAAGTTGAATTGAATTGCATCACACGCTACCCGTCGAGAGCTCCCACCATTCCAAAGAGACGAATGTCACGAGAATCTGTCAGCGCACACATTCCACCAGGATATTTGCCACTCTTCCGGGACTAAAATTCCTCTCTCTTTTACCACAGGAGAAAAATGATATCATCCAAGATGAAAGCTTCCAGTGACAGAGAAGCGTCAGAACATAGCCCTAAAGAAGTGCATGCAGTGTAGTATGGTAGCTTTAATGAAACGACAATCGCTCGGCGACAAGACAGAAGGTAAAAGAAGGGGAAATTCACGCAAGCGTTAAGTGCTCGCGCTAATAATTCCACCTGGAAGTGCGTTTCTGAGTCTGAAAGACGCGAATGAGATGGGCATGCAGGTTTTTTGTTCAAGTCCTTGCAAAAAGCTCGAGACCGCGCAAGCAAGAGTTGCGCGCGACTCGATTGCGTCTTCGCACCGTAGAAAATAGAGAAAAATAGACAAGTTGAATATTCGTATACCGCTTCGTACAAACATTACTCATACGTTTCATGAGACTATTTTTAGATCGTTTCCTGTAGGTATGTGTATTCTTAGTTTAAAAAGTGAATTACTGCTTGGATTTTCGAAGCTAGTTTACTTCGTATTAGTGTTCGTCGTTATCTTCGCGTGCGTGAGCGTAAACCTATAAGTTTCTTCAGGAAAGCTAGAAATCAAGAAACAAGTGGCCGCCACCACATACCGCCACCGCCGATTGCCGAACCCCGAGCACGAAGACGAATTGCACGCAAAGGGATTTCCGCTCTGATCCTTTTTGATGGTTGTATAGAAGCGCCCTCGAGGCTTGAGAGAAAAACATTGCTTTGCACACCGCTCATCTTGAAAGATTTGCCACGCAATGGTAGAAATAAGCTATGGGAACATGAGCAGGCTTATCTATACAGCTAGTCAAATAGTAGAATCATTAGACAGATATGCACTATCATCAAGTACTGAGCAAACGTGCTTTTCCGGGTTTACATGAACAGTAAACTCTTTTCCAGATATGAGTGATTATGAGTGATTATGAGATAACTTAGGTATTTCAAGGGGAAAAGCGGCGGGGGTCGGGATTTGGACCAAAAATTGACTAGTTGAAATATAGTTGCAATATGCCTGCTCATAGGTGTTTTCCAATCTATCTGACATCCAAAAACAATTCCCAGGCGGGCATGAACATTAGTCAATCTATGTAGAAGATATGAGCAATTTTCGATATATTTTTGCCATGGTAAGGACATTTTGGCATGAAAAGTTATCTCAAAGGCGTAAATCGAAACGGATCGTTTTTTCCGAATAGATGGCCCATTTTTACGGTGAGAGTAGACTGTAAAAAAATGTCTGGACCTTGACGTTGCATAGTGTTCGAGAGCCAGTGACCACGGTAAGGACAATTCTCATTTTGCAACAGAAAAATTGTCCATAAATCATCGCGTGGAAAGCTGTTCACGTAATTCATCATTCCGCTGGTGGTAGTATTTTGCTTTTTGGTATATGACAAATCAATTACCGCCGTTATAGAGCCGTTTGAAGCGATTTGCTGACCCGGAGTCGAATTTTCGAGAAGCATTCGAAAAATTTGCAAAATTCCAGGACAGAATGTCGGCTGTGTTTTGACTATTTTGAAAGAGACTTGACACTCGATTTGTACACGATATCACCTTTTCATAACCCAACTTTGATGTTTGAGTGGTACGGAACCGATATTGAATGAATATCTCGGTAAGCTACACGATTGAAATGTGCAACTCCAGTTCAGGACATGCCACGGTAAGGACATTTTGACCACTTTTGGTAAGCTCAGGTCCATATTAAACTCATATCCGCTCCCGGAACTATTGGGACATCTTCATTTCAATAGAACACACTGGATATCGCCATTAGACTCATCATATTTGGTCATTTAATATGAATGCGAGGTCAGGACATCAAATGCATAAGTTATCTCAGAATCACTCATATATCCTTTTATCCAAAAAGTCTCATCAGAATACCGATATCAGCAAAAATATAAGAAAAATACATGATTATAAAGTAAAAGCTATTGGGATAAGCAGCAAAGAAGATTTTTGAACGATCATTTGTAGGAACATTTTCAAATTGAAATTCTGAAAACCTCCCAAATTATGAACATTCATCCAGATATTCATTATCAATTTTATGTAGCCAATTTTCAATCGACTTGTCGATTACAGTAAGAGCGGGTAATTCGTCCTACTTTTTGTCTGTGCGATAACTTTGAACACAGGAATCACACAGTATGCTGCAAAAGCTCATTTTGAAGATGAAACGCAGAACTTCAAAATGAGCTCTTGCGACATACTGTGTGATTCCTGAGTCCAAAGTTGTCGCAAAGACAAAAAGTAGGCCGAATTACCCACCCTATCCGAATCACCCGGATTTACGGCACAAAATAATTATAGCGAATTAAAAAGCATCGTACATGAATCTCAATGAAAGTTGAATCAGTGTCATTGAAAATCCCTTAGTGATTATCATACAGAATTCCTATTGATTTCTCATAAGGAATTGAGCAATTTCGAATGATAATAAATCAATAGTAAAACCACTGAGCAATTCGAAAGTGATTGTACAAGTGCATGCATTTTGTAGAACTAACTTGCACTCATTATATATGATGCACGAGCCAGTTTCTCAGTGAGCACTCTGTTTTCCTCTTAAGTTACGTTACCCGCATTCGCTAGAAACGCATTTCCGTTCATTGACCCAAACGACCTTCGCAAGGTTACTATCAGTTAAAAGAAAAAACAACAACATTCGTAGAAAAAGAGCAATCAGCATCACGGTTACGTTGCACTTCTGGAGAAAGGAAGGATGCGCTGGTAGCGAGAGGCAGAGATGAGAATGCAAAAAAAGACGCGTAGGATGGAAAAGCGTGAAAGAAGAAGAGCAAGATCAAGGTGAAGTGCTAATCTACGCTTGGCGTCATGCTTGGAAGTGTACTTGGCCATTTGAGACGAGAGGAGGAAGGCAATAGATGAAATAGTTCAAGGAAAACAGTACGGGTAAATGACGACGTTGAAGTAGGAACAAAAGCGAGAGATGCTAATGGAAGTTCCTGGAAAACAAAATTGATGACAGAATAACGAAGAACACAATTCGTTGGAGTGGATTATAATTCATAGATTGGGAAAGTTAAAGGTAAGTTAGGAAAATGAAAGTTATTGAAAAAGATGAGTATTAAATATATCGACAAAATTCTCATCTTGAACAATTTTTTGATTGGTTTCAGTTTCAGGTCAAGAAAAGCCTCAATGAAACTATGCAACCTGAATGTTCCATCTATCTCATAATACCGCCTTTCATTGCTTAATGAGTAAAACAAATAGTCAGTGGAAAAGCATGACTAGAGAAATAATCGCGTCTCACTGCAAGTATTATACCATAAAGTTCTGAGAAGTCACCAACTAAATAACCTAACAAGGAGGGGGTCAGGCCTTCGGATCACGGATTCGCCTGAAACTTTGGGAGTAGTCTTCTTTTGGCACAGAAAGAAGATATCCAAACCCGTTCTTGCCAACGCTCAAGCGTTTTTGAGCTACAGGCTAAAACATATGCATTACAGTATATCTATATATACCATTTTTGATGAATATGGGTATACTGTAATGCATATGTTCTAGCCTGTAGCTCAGAAACGCTTGAGCGTTGGCAAGCGAGGTTCTGGATATCTTCTTCCTGTGCCAAAAGAAGACTATTCCCAAAGTTTCAGGCGAATCCGTGATCCGAAGGCCTGACCCCCTCCTCGTAAGATTTATCCAGCCGGATTATCAGAACCTCAATTAATTTTCAAAATGCTACAGCTGATCAAAGATCGATTCTGAAGTGAATAGACTCATCGCCAAACTTACTGTAGACCATCATATCGCTTCTGCCCTAAGATGCTAATGTGAAAACCGAACCAGGCATGATTGACCTCTAAAAAACCAGATCTACCTAGGCATGACTGATAGGTACGCCTCTTAATTCTGATCAGTATTCCTAAGAACAGACGTCGACACTTTCATGCAATTTTGATCATTTTTTGATTTTCTTATACTTTAGCGGATACTATTCCTATTGATTATGATGGCCGGTAACTTGTAATCGAGCTATTCTCTAATCACTAGTATTGAAGCATGTAGCAGGTATTTCGCTCGAATCATCCATTCATTTCGAGGTCGGTTCAAGCCAATGGGCTCATAGATGCAAATTCGGGTGAGTAGAATGGTATTTTCTGTATAAGGTAATTGTTCTGTAAAATTAATTGACAACAGAATGTTTTGTAACTTAGTGAGAATTTAGTTCAAGTACTAATGAGTATCTGTGCAAGAGCTCAAGTCAATAGCCATAAAAAATCGGGTATTTTCATCGCATTCAACATAGCGCTTATGGGAGAGGGCACGCAAAACGGTACCTTTATAGAGTCTCCCAACTGATCCCGACAACACAAAATGATGAGATTGGGGGGAAAAGGAGTTCATACAATGATGAACCTTTTGGCCAAGTTCACTCAGGATTGATCGTCTAGTTTTTTTTGTGGCAGGCTTCAGAAAATTGAAATTGCAAAATCGCCTTCACAAAAATTCTGTTTGTTGCCAAATTATCGTCTGGTTCAAGCCGGTTTTAATCGAAAAAGTATTTAAATTCATTTCATCTTGCTTTTTGATGGGCAGAACAAGCCAATTTACCCAAATTATAATTCTGTTGAAATATATGAAAGCGAAAAAAAAAGGTTAGGTAGCCAGAGGTTAGGTTAGGTTGCACGACATCCTAACCTAACTTCCTTACCATTTTTTGGACTTGAGAGGGATCGAAATATTTTCCAATCGTGAAATAGATGGATTGGCATCTGCCGATCAATATTCTCATGAATTGTGACAAAAACTCGTGAAATTCAGGTTTTTAGGCTCAAAACAATGGCATTTTCAGGATTTGTCAGTTTTTTTCGGGGTCACTCAACATCCCGAATAAGATTCTCTTGTTTCAATTCTGTTAGCATTCTGTACGCAATGACAGTCTCATTTCTCTATGGAAATCCTTGCAAACCTGTAAGTATAATATTGCACACAAAGCCGCGAAGGGTGTGTTAGAACAAGGTTTGTAACGAACTCAATTCTGGATTTCGTTGAATTTCGTTGAGTACCATCCCCTGCCCAAGTTGAGCGGTTATGATGATCATAATCTTCATGATTATCGCAAAGAAGAAGGTTGAGATAGGTTTCCAGGATGGATTCGGATAAGAAACTCAAAACAACGAAATTCAAAATTTATTTCGTTACAAACCCTGATGTTAGAGACAAAAATTGTGTCCACCACTTTGCTCAAAACCTAATAAGTGTCAAGTCTGACAACTTGAGATTCTCTAATGGCTTTCCAAGGCTTTCCAGGAACACTCTACGATACTAAAAGAATCGTCTCGATCTCCATTCAATAAGATAATCCTCGACGAATTTTCATCAGAATCCAGTAAATTTGTCCGCTACCAAATCAAATTACTACCCGATACAAACGACTTATCTCCAACTTCTTCTCCATACCTGAAAGCATCTACGTCATCCTATTTCCAACTAGTAACTCATAACTTATGAAAATAAGTCTGAACAAAATTCAGGAACGCCCAATCAAATTCGCAACATACAGCTCCGTTGGAATGCCTTTGAGCGATTGCGTCACGAGAGAACTCATAATCTGTAGCCGCAATTTGATATCCAGCATTACACGATCATCAAGACACTACCTACATTACGCTCTGGCGGAGGCGTCGCGGTCGTCAAATTCATCGTTGCTCCGCCCGCAGTAAGTAGTATTAGTCAGGATATGACGCGGCATCCGATAGCGTGCATTAAAGCTTATTCAATACCTGCACATTCTATACGGGCCTATACCTAATCATTGCAGCTGCTCACTATATAGAATTCAGAAGAGCGTTCTACATTGAGGAATAAGACGCTTGGCTTGATTCTGCAAGACGAGTGCAATGAGCTCATACCGGTATGGCCTTGAGATTGAAGCGCCAGCACGAGGGGCAAGGCCGACTGCCCCAGGGGATTTTTCTCTCGCCAACTCACTACCATGCTGCAGCTGCTGTTACTGCAAACTCTCGCACCTTCCTTCGCCATCATCATCACGCAGACTCGGTATAGCTTTCATCAGGAACGGCAGTAGCCTATACACTATCGTAAGTCTTTAGAGTCCAGAGTAAAAGAGAGAGTCACTGACCGCTGCGTCGTCGTCGTCGTCGTCATCATCGTCGTCATCGTGGTAATGTACAGCCTCTTCATCTCCCTCTCGATATAGTTCGTCAACGGATACTGCCTTTGCTTTTTGCACTATAAGGATCTATGTATATCGGTATAAGACTGATCCATGCACATTGCTCTGATGCTCTCGTTTCTTTTTGATGCAATATGCTAGAAGGAGTATATATCCCTTCTTTTTGTACGCAGGAAGTTCCGAGTTGAAATTTTTTTAGATTAAACATTTACGGGCACGCAATTTTGTTCCCATCAGAATCGAATGCAAGCATCATCAATTGTCATTAGAGGTGCTATCGTTTCTCGTTCTTTGGATTAATTTTAGCTGTGTTTTTTTAGATAGAAAAGAACTAAAAGTTTGGTAACACAGATTCGACACTTGAGTTACCCGGGTACAAAGGTTGGATTCCGCATCCCGAGTGACTTTGTTCAGAGTGTGCTGAGGGCGTATTCGAAATTGTCTTGGAGATGTGAAATCCAGGCTTTGCAGTCGTGAATTGGAAGCTAATTTTTGACAACATGAGAATGAAAGTGGAAAATCCATGCAAAAATAGTGTATTTTATGACACTAACTATCTGCACGTAGTCTCATACGATTTCATAACACGTGAATCTTTTGACCTCGGAACCTCAAAGAGCATGAAAAATCATGATACTTTCATGTAGAACATTTTTTGACCCGACTTGACCGTGGCGAGGTAAATGGAGATTAGTGCGGGTAGACGGTAATCGCTGTAGCTTCAAGAGTAAGCGTTTTATCGGGAAATAGTTCGAAATTAAGTTGTTCATGATCACAGCGAAAATGTGTGAGTGACCTGGGAGGTTATTTCCGAGCTTATTTGGAGGTCAAATCAGTTCTTCAAATGGGAACACCTACTTTCGACCTCAAATTCTGGAAGAGCGTGAAAAATTGTGAAAATCTTGTCTGGAACACTCGTTGATGAGACTTGACCTTGGTGAGAAAATGGAGGTCACTCGGATCTCACCAAGGTCAAGTCGAATAAAAAAGAACTCCGGACAAAATTTTAAGAATTTTTCACGCTCTCTCAGATTCTGATGGGAAGTAGGTATTTCTATTTGAAAAAAAAACGAGTTGATGTGCAGGTGACCTTGAGAATCACCTCTAACTTGACTTGGAATCACTGGCTTATTCAACTTCTGTTCCAACATTTTTTCGATGAAACGCTCTCTTTCGAAGCTATAGATTTGACGTCAAAAGTGAATGGTTTTACTTTAATAAATCGCATTGACCTCAGCATGGCCTCAAAAATGACCTCGCAGATCCAAACCAAGGTCACCCCTGGATGTCCTCCTCAAGATAAGGGAACACGAGTTCCGGGATTTTTCACGATTCCCAACCGTTTCTGAAAAAAAAACACAGGAGGGTACTTACTTTTTGAACACCCTATATATGTTTTTTTGATAAGTTGTGAACGGCTCACGTTCAATCATGACTTGCTGGTATCTGAGTAGCTTGTGATTGAGGGAATAGGATTCAAATTTTGCCGGATCGGAAAAATAAGTTGCGCTGGAAAAACATCATCCGGATGCGAAAACAGTATTTGTACGTACGCTGTCGAGTTAAAAATGATCAGAGTCATAAATTGCGAACCGGAAAAAGCTGGTAGCACGTGCGTAAATCGAGCTATTCCATAATTCTGGCTTAGAATCGCAGAGTTCAAGCACATTTTGGCAACTTTGGACTTGTTTCTTGATCGCGTGTGTGTACACATACACACACACACACACACACACACACACCCACACACACACGATCGACAACAATTCACGGATAATAGCTGAACGTCCAAGCTTTAGATGGATGTACCAAGCCACATTTTTTATGTTCCACAGTGTTGCCAACAGGAAAGATGACTCGATCTGGAAAATAGTACCATCACGTATACAGAATAGGTTTCATGAATTGAAGACAGAAATGGTCTGCTCAGGGAAGATGGATAACCCAGGATTGAAGACGTCGATCGATCACGCTTCTAGCCTCGCTATTTATTCGAATATTTCATTTTATACAGGCAAGAGATGCGCATGTATTTGAGATTTCCACTGGATGCTTAAACTCTATGTTTTTCCCGTCTAGACTCTGATTCATCGATTTGATCGGATTGCTGGCTGGCAGACTCTCCGGATATGCGAGTCATTACTTCGCGGGCTGGGGTAAAACTCGTGTAAACCGTGGCAGGTATGTGCCACCATTGAACGCCCGATTGGAGCCGCAAAATTACAAGCTTATTCAAATTACAGCCCTTTATATACGTACAGAGCTATAGTATACACGTGGCGCCAGTTGGCGTTACTTCGACCGCTGACAACTACAAGCATGCTAGTATGAGGGTTATAATATGCAGATTGGCGCGCCAGACTGGAAAACGAGGACTCCACTGTCTGGTCAGAAACATTTATTTTTAGAATTTTTGACTAAAAATAGCTCGTTCTTTGGATGACTGACAAGTATCTGATATTATTCCGTAACGAACGTTGTGTGAGCTTGATGTCACTAAAATTGGAACTTCCGAGAATGACTGATGCGTGCTGATGCGTTGAATATGGAATCGACAAAAAAAATGTATGATTGCGACACGCATGATCGACAGATAGTTGATGGCTTTGGATTTTCATCTTGGCATGCAGGTTTTATTGAATCGCGGGTAATGATACGCTGTTGAGATATATGCAAGTTGTGCACACCAATTAAAACACCATTAAGGATCTGATATCTTTGAAATTACACTGAGAGTATGCTATACTTATTTCATGGGACTGACGTGGAAGTACAAAGTACTTCTTTGGTACTATGAAATGAAACCTTCGATCATTGATTAACTCGGATAGTGGGGAATCTTAGGCTCAAGCCATTAAGTTAGATCAACCGTTCCTGAGTGCGAGGTTTCCAAGAACAAGAAGGTTTGGAGGTAAATTTTCTCAATGTCTGCGATTAGACCAGTATCGAGTTACATTTTCATTCATTCTAAAATTGAAGCAAATAATTTAGGTCTTCCTCCAAGTAGAAGTTATTTATCAACATTCCTTTGATCTCACAATATTGTTGCCACATTCTGAAGCTCAATTTGCGGCCTTGAATAGATGAGAGCGCCATTCTTTGATTTTGAGTTGTGCGGACAATTTACATACATGGTTGGGCTTGTCCGTAGAGACAATCTCTGGAAAACTGACCACAACGCACTTGGAGGCGCACGGCTGTTATCAATAGGTTATTTCAAGATGAAGTTCATCATTTTGAGAGATGAATTATGAATGACGAATGTGAGAAATTGGGTTTGATCCTTTTGAGAACGAAAAAGTCGGAGCGCAGATATTCTGAGACTCGAACATTAGGAACGTAAAATTACGGGAAGTCAGACATTCGGAAATCAAGAATTCGAAAGAGTCGACAGTCGGAGGGTCGAGACAGAATTCAGAATGCCCAAAGAGTCGATAATTGGGAACAATCACAATTTGCAGTAACAAAATTTGGAGATGTTTCGTGTGTCTCCCCAATTTCGCATCTCCGAATTTTGGCCAATGCAAATTTTAATCGTTCCTAATTTACACCTTTCATAGTATTCCAGATTTCATTCCTCCAAATTTCGGCATTTTGAATTCTGGACCCTCCCGATTCCTGAAATCCAAAGATTTATTCTTCCTTCCATAATCCTGCATCCCCAACTTTGGTCTCTCCGGAATTTGGCTTTCCGAAGAGTTGCCCTTACTCTTGTAACGGTTAGTCCAGCCAGACAAGATGAAAATTCCAAATAAAACCGATCCATCACTTTTCATTGGTACTCCAAAAATTCTTCAAACTTATTGAAACACTTTTCATGACTTTCGCTCAAGATTAATTTAATGATTTTTTTTTCACGGAAATCCCCATCAAAAAGTGACAATCATTAATTCCAGATCAGACTGTAGTACCCGACGGAGGAAAATACTTTCTCATATACATTGCGAAAACGATAGGAAGTGTTTTTCTTCTTTGGGGACAACGAGACATCATATTGATGGAGTCATATTATTTGATATATGATGTGACCCCATAAATCAGATATAATTGAGACCTCAAAGTATGAAAGAAAATCAAAACCATACGACGAAAGCACTCACACCAAAAAAGCATGAAAAGAAATACAGCGTCAACTTATACATTTATGCATCTTAAGAGCTCAAAAGCAAATACATGTCCCTTAGCCTAACCTTCTTCGAACCAACTCCTCAAACACATTCAGAAGCTCGTATCAATTTTGCATGTCGTACATTCTTCATCGAAATTTGTAAAAGATCTACAATAGTTTCTGAGAGACAATTACTTCAGGGTATCACTTAGAATTCATTAGTCGCCCACTAGTAAGTGCACAAGAACGTGCGAAAATGCTAAAGAATATTTTCCATTAAACAGGAGAACCGCGTTAAAACTCGAGGTTCACGCCCTCAGGCAGGACAATACATTGGAGTATGTATATCGCTTATATGTGCGCCATTATTGATACAGGCGAGACTTCGTAATTCGCGCCTCTCACATAGCAAACAGAGGATGCTTTCAATCTCACTTACACGTAATTCCTCTAGCTTCAGACTAACATATAGGATGAGCGAAAACTTGAGAATTATACTCGCTCGAGGAGACCAAGCAAATATCCTCGAAACGTGCATGAGCATAGTTAGCTTGCGTTGGGCTCTATTTATCCAACGTTGATTCATCGTCACGAACAAAGACTAAGCAAGGCTATTAAATGAATTCAAGTTTCGAAGGAATGTGTGTTGAAGTTGCATAAATAGTCGGAATCCATTCTGAATTTTGAGATCGTAAGAGGTTTGCATTTTTGATAGATTGACATAAAAAAATGTGACGCATAGTATCTTTTCATGATTTAGGGCTAGGACTTGGAAAAATTCGATGAGCATTGCAATTTATGATATTTCAAAAAATCTATGCTTACCCAGTACGAATGGTTTTGATTAGTGGTTATTACTTTCTCTACTACATATACCAACCTAACGATATTAGTCTGACAAAAATTACCAATCTCCACAGTAACGCTTACTAAGAATTTGTATCTGGATTTCATGAAATGAAATGAAAATGAAAATGAAAAAATTCATGAGAATTTTCTTTTAAAAACTGATTAGACGTCTGTTTTTGCTTCTAAAAGATACATTCAATTATAGCAATTTCGGTCATCCATAATTTTCTAGGCCATACTTCAAAATTAGAATTACATTTGCAGTTAACTCTCAAAAAAATTGGCATGAGTTCGAGTCGGGTAATTCTCACAAATGAAATATGATAAAACAAATCACGCGAGATAAACAAGCAATTAATCGTTACATGCAATTTTGATAGAATACCGTTCCTGTCTCTTCAATAATGTTCACTGCGCAAGTTCGATTGAGCTGAGTAGATGGAATGAGTAGCATGCTACCATTCGTTTTCTCTATTTTCGCATCTATATATTTATGGCATAGACGTGCGCAACAACATGATACGCTGCTTTTACACGGATCACCCATATCCGAGACTAAAATATCGCAGAACACCTTAAGAAGTGGATAGGAAAAGCTTAACTTGACATAATTCTGATGAGATGAGATGATTAGATGGTGAGAAGAAAACGATAAGGAAGCGTATTAGATCGCTCGCAATCATTTGACTGTTTGTACTTTATCACATGAACGGGAAATTCATCTGATTTGCATTCATGTTACAACCCCGTATCATGAAAGAAGTTGATGATTCTAATATGGAAGAGAATGACAAATGAAAAGAAACTTTAATACTTCGAAAAGACGCAACTGGTATGAAATTTTACTTGAGATGAAATGAAGTGGAATTTCAAACGAATTGCGTGGTTACAGAATCGGTAAAATAAGGGGAATCAAAATTGCAAAAATTTTGTTCAGAGTTACAACAAAATCAAATTGAATAAGTCGATTTTCATCTTGATCTCCTATAGGACTCACAAATGAATTCCTATTACTTGGATTGTTACGTTTTTTTTTTCAAATTCAATGAAATGGTCTGGGATGGACTGACAAACTAGCCCGGTGTAATGCATGCATGGACTGCATACTTTGCCTTTCATTTGCCTTTCACTATCGATATAACACTCCACTGCACTCATTGCTGACCACTCCCAAGACCAAGATTGGACATCCGAAATATAACAGGGGGGCGTAGCTCAGATGGTAGAGCGCTCGCTTAGCATGCGAGAGGTACCGGGATCGATACCCGGCGCCTCCAAAATTTTTTTGCAATCATTTCTTGAACAATTTTCTAGAGTATCAACCCTGTTATCATATCTTTCTATAACATCTACCGAATAATCCAGAAGTGTATCTGTAATTTTGCACTCTATCCTCGTAAGTTTTGGAACGTTTTGCACTTTATCCTCGTAAATTTTTAAACATTTTGCACCATTTCAACTCCAGAATTGAATTTTTAATGCTCTTTGAGATTCTCTTAATGGAACGCCCATCGTGTGATGCACGCAAAAAATTCAACACTTGCTTGCGTTGCTGAAACGCGATGAACTTATGAGATATCTTTGCCACCTCTTTGATGATCAAGAGTTTCGCAAGAGTTTGCGTCTTTTTTACCAATGGTCGACGGGAGCAAATAGTTTTTGAAAATGATTCTGATTCTGTCCCATCAATTTTAGTTCTATTTTTTTTTTCTGAGAGAAGTCCAGCCCGAAGAATCCGATCCAAAGTGATTAAAGAAGCCATATTGATAATGTGGATCATTTCAAATGGTCAAATAGGTCATGGCTTCTGTCTCACTCTGAGTACGTTGAAAAAAATTTCTGTAATACGGGATACTGAAATTTGCAAAAAAAATTATGGTAGCACAGGTATGCGTGCAAAAACTTGTAAAGATTCTGATGATAATTAGCGCGAGCTTGCGAGATGAACGCTAAAGAGAGTGAGCTGACGGTCAGCTGGTAAGGAGATCTAGAAAAGAAGGTATCACAGAGACAGAGACGAGCTTGTCCTATAGGACAACGGGTCAGCCGGGAAGACAGACACTAAGAGAGAAAGAGAAATGGATAAATGGAGGTAGAAAGAAAGAGAATGAAGATACGCGTGGGTGGCAAAGAAACTCGACCATCTCGACGCGCGAGTAACTCGTTGTTCTGATCCAACGTGAGCCCGCATTCTCCCACGATGTACAAACGGCGCGTGCATCTTAACTTCAGCTTAGGAATTTTTTTTTACCCTCTTCGAATCGAGCTTGCACTCGACAAGTCCTCCCGCTTTTCAATTGCGCTTTTGTAACCGGATCCCTTGCGGAGAAACGATCATTCAATGGGGCACTACTGGAATCGATTTGAGATCAGGTTTTTTCATCTTCTCTGCCAGCTGGCGTTTGTTCAACTAATTTCCAAGTCTGATTCAAAACATCAGTCGTAAACATAGGGATTTTCGATATGTTTTGAGCCGAATCGAGTAAAATTATTGGGTTTATCCTCATTTTGATGAAGTTATTTGACTACTGAATAGGGTCACACATGAGATTCATTTTGAGATGAGAATTTGGCTTCGTTACAGAACTTGATTCCCGACAGAAAGACGGACATAATATTATTCCTTCACGAACCTTTTCAACGCGGGATTGTTTTGGCTGCTTTAAAACAAGGTTCTTCGATTGAGATAAGTAAATTGAGTCAAAAATAGTCCAAACCACTGAGATTAGTGGTTTTTCATTTTGCAAACGTTTGACTTCTGGTGAGCGTTGGGAATGAGCTTTGACATGACTCTAAAGATAGTTGAGTTCTCGTATATCCAAATGATTTTCAGGATTTCTCTCGATTTTTTTTGCAAACATATAAAAATATTATGAGCTTTTCTTTGACAAGCGTGCTGGAAGGATTAATGATTGATGTTGGTGTCATCTATAATCAAAATATGAGTATTAGAAATCCAGAAATGATTTCAATAACTCGAGAACCCAATGCAAAGTCAGATTTTTCGTCTGTTGAATGAACTGCTTCCAACGTGAAAGAGCCAATGTGAGATTTTCGAACGACAATGCAAAAAGCAAGTTACGTGATCAAAACACTAGCTTCATCCCGTAAGTAATGCGACTAATTACAGAAAAAAGAAAATGAAGTTGAAAAGTATCAGAAAATTGTCTTTTAGGCGGGAAAAACCCACAATTGTCTTTCTTTTTTGACATTCATACGTACCAGATGTGTTATAAATTGACACGCATCCACTTATTCACGATTAAGAAAAGATTTTCACAACGCAATGAATGATGAAGATTGCAATTTCAACTTGCATCATACAATGCTACAGTTTGCTCATTCAATTTTCAAGAACAATCACTAACTCAACACCAGTAACTAATTTCCATTCTGCATATCTAGCAAACTGTGGATAAAACTTGGTTCCTGCATTAATTCTTTTCTCATGAAATCGCAATTGCATCCTTCGGATACAGAGAAGAAATCAAGATTTATGATACAAAAAAAAGAGGAAAATCTATTGGTGAAAAAGTTGGTTCCAAGAGAGCCACAAAATTGAATCGAAGAGCATCGAGGTAATCTGGTCCGTATATATACTCTAGACTTGATTTACAGAGGTCGCTTTATTTTGTCTCTCTCTCTCAATACTACTTCCCTCTTCCACCCTCTTCCTTCACATGCAGTTTCCTTTTCGAATTTTCTCGGAGTGTACTAAAAATAGTCGCAACAATAAAACCAAGACAGAGAAGTGAGAATAGTCTATAGCGTTTGCAGACGTTAAATAAAGGAATGACTGGAGGGTGGCGGTGGGCCAATCTAATTTAACGATCGTCGCACGGAAACCTCTTCTCTTCCTCTCTCAAAATCTAGTTCTGCACGTTCTCTATCTTTTGGACAGATTTATCGGGGATATTCGGAAACTCTATGTATACATACGTCGTTGAAAGTTTGGTCGTTGGTTTTTGATCTCGGTGAGGATTTAAAAGAGATGAAATATTTTCTTACCTTTCAACTGCGTTGTTTCGATTGCAAACATGTTCAGAGCCAGCAATTGCAAAAGTCGTGAGCCTGGTAGTGGAAGGGGCGAATGATGCAATAGGGTTCGAAACTCTCGAAGCATCGTGATGGCTGCTTCTTGAAATGTCTCCATTCTGGAACAAAAAAATTCGATCTTGAGAAAATGTGTTTACTTGCTTGATTTACTTCTCCTCTATCAAGTTTTAAGAATTATTATTCGGGCTATCTTCGGACTCCATGTGGAAAATCATTGCGCTACAGTAGACCACGGGATTCGTTAATTTTTATTTAGTGATGAGTTCTATATCAAAAGATTCCGAAGTTTGGAACAGAGTAGAAGCGTGTGTAATTATTCGGGGTGAAATTATTGGTTTGAGATAAGTTTGATTAACGAAAGAAATCATCTTGGGCACTGTTGGTTTTGAGAGAGCCCAATGATGGATATTATATGGCTGATCTCACGAAGATTTCATAGTCGTCGTTCTACATAATCTTGTAAATCATTGAAAAACAGGAAAAATCATCGATTAAGATCAAGGACATTGGAAAAATTCCCCAGAATTGTATCTTTTTGTATCTGGTCAAAATTCCTGCATCCTGAAAGTTCTTAGGAATTCTCAAGTTCTATACATTTGTGCAAAAAGTTGATGCACTAAGAGTAAACTATTGCCGTCCAAACAGTACAACTGTATTGTATCATAGTACTTATCGATGTCAAACCAATACTGAAATGTCACCACAGCATTATGATTTGTTATTGCAGTTAAATAACCTCCAAAAATCTTTAAATTGATTGATCCTCTCGCCTTTATTATTTCGTGCAAAAATTCACTATCTCTCGTGACAAAGTAGTCGTTATGTCATTGTGAACCAATCGAGTATCGCGGTACTCGAGATGCATGGGCTGTGGTTATTTATTCTGGAAAGAATACCAGATGCCAAATCATTCCGATGGCTCGATGTGAAAAAATTTGTATTGCTCTCTTTGCAATACCACTTTTTGGTCGCACGGCAAAACGCATGGCCGTACGACAATGAAATTTTTCTCCGTGTGTTTCCAACTTTCCAGATTTGAAGATCGACTTTCGAATACAGAGGGATTGACTTTCAACAGAAATGTAACTCCCTAAACGCAGACTGAAGATGTCAAAAAAACAAACAAAAAATATAGAAAATTGTATTATTAAACACTCATGATTGGTATGTTTCCCATCAGATGTAAATATGAAGAGAGGGTAGAAAGAAAATGCGCAAGACCAAAAAAAAAACAACTTGAAAGCTAGCTATCTTCGCGCACTGCAATCCCGGTGGGGTCGTTGAAACTCATTGGATCAAGAAATTACTCAGGTTCGGGTTAGAGAGCGAGGAGGGGGGGCGGGAAAAGGGGTCGGACGTTACAAGAGGAACGAGAACCGATGTAAGCGTCGAGTGAACGAGCAGACTTGAAATGAGAAGAGGTGCACATCCCGAGAACTACACAGGTGAGGTGTGACTAAGCTCACTATCCATGCGGAAGTTTGATTATCGACACGAGTTATGGCCTATGCGGATGACCAGTCCAGACGATGCCATCGACCGCTTCAAATCTCTTACTCCTTCGAGACCCTCGACCGTACAACAACAAGCCATCACTTGTATGAGAAAAAAATCCGCAAAACTTTTGACACTGTGCGCACTACATGCTGTCTCTGAACCTTCAAATTCATATTGAATTATCGAGGCTGATTTCGATAGGCTCTAATGCCTCTGAATGTCGACGCTATTTGTCGTTCTGCCAAAAGGATCTGGTCACCCGTGGAGTGTCCCACAAGCCTCATTTTTGTCATACTCGCGTTATTCTCTGATCTCCTATAGGCTTGTCACAAAAATAACACTGTTTAAAAAATTCTGCCAAAATTCAGTGGACACTAGACACCCTATATTTTGATAAAACATTGGTTTCAGTCGCGTGCCTTCGACGTGGCATTTATAGATGAAAGTCAGAGTCCCATAACTCACTTTTCACAAAAAATTCAAACTTCCTGTATATTATCGCGCTTTTGGAATATCATAGCACGAGACTATACAAAAATTCATAGTATTTTGTTCGTTACAAATTGAGAAAAACTTGGAGGGAATATTTGGTGAGACAGACCGTATCCTCACACATTCCGATTTATTTTTCAATATAAAAAATAGTTTTGGCCCATATCAGATTGTATTGCGCCTGTGGATTGGAATTTCCTGTCGAATGAACCCTTCCACGCCCGAAAATTCTGAATCTAGTTCGCAAAACGTCTGAACGAGTGTGAACATTGAACAGTATGACTTGCTCAGTGAACCGAAGGCCCATGATATTCTCGAGATATAGAATAAATTCCCGGGTATGAAACAACTCATTCGTCTGGAAAATTGTTATGGTGTTCTTCTTAACTCAATTCTTTTGGGTCGGAAATGTGAGGTTGCAATACTATGAGGCAAAAAGTTAGTTCATAATCTCCCATCACATATGCAGTGCGATCAAAGCGCCATCTATCGTGGAAAATATCTGGATCCTCTCAAAATTGGATTTCTGAACTTTTCTGGACTTCTGCAAGCTCAGAAACGAGAATCGGGATTTGATCATTGGTCGTACAGCTTACTGTATTTCTACAACTACAATATTCTTCTACTTTGTCAAATTTATTCGAAAAAGTTCAAAAATAATAAAATCAAATCTTCAAACGCCTTCTCAACCCAGTTTATGACGATCACAGAAGAATATCATTAAATTTATGGGTCAAAATTCCGTAATAATTTGTCCAATATCCAATAACCTCATCTCGGAGCGTACATAGAAATAACACCTTCTCTAACAACTTCTCGCAAATCGTTGAAACGCGCGCATACGACAACGACTAGGTAACCAGGTCAATTATTGCAATCGAGCTTTGCGCGACACAATCTGGGTCCTCTCTCTCTCTCACACACACATGATTTCGCACATAATGTATCTAAACCTACCCAAATTTAGTTCATATCCATACAAGCACAGAATACCATCACAATCGTGACACACGAACGCATATAACCCAATATAACCTACACTCTCAATAAAATAAATGGTCATAGAGCGCAATGGTGTAATAGGTTAGATAAATCGGTGGCGACGACAACGACGACGCATTTTGCGCTCGAAGAGGTGTTGTCTTTCGGCGGCGATCGGCCAATGTGTCGGTGTACCGTTATATCCCTGGTTTGCAGCATACGGGCCCCAGATCGTGCCATGGCCGAAGTCTTCTCTCTCTCTATCTTTCTATTTTCCTCTCACTCTTTCTTGGAGGACTTTTTTGATCGGTATATGCTGCAGCAAAAGGCCTCGGGATGACCGCGAGGCGCGTCTTTGGACCTATATATAGTATGAATTTTCTGGGCTGCCTATAAGAATATATATATATATATATAAGTCGCTCTGGGAATGGGAACCCATTGGAAGATGGTGGTTATGTACAGGCACATCGTTGTCCAACTTAGTAGACCGAATAGTCGCGTGTGCGAATCTTAGTATGTACGCAAGTATATGGGTGATGATCAAAGTGGTATAGAGGTGGTGGTGAAGGCGCGAAAACGTTCAAATCGAATCTGTCGGCAATCATCGGTCGGCACTCTTATAGTGTCTGAAGGGTTTCTGATCATGATAACGATAATCATCATCGAGACGTTGAGAAGTTGTTGTACTGAGGATGTATCTATAATCGATGTGGCGGTGAATTTTCTCACCTCTCGAAGCAACCTGACATCGTTTCTTATGAGCCCATGAATGAGAACTCTGTGTCCACGTTAATGTGTAATGTGCAATAAGTAACACATGGGAGCCTGAGATGGAGAAACGAGTCTGATGTGTGTGAATATGAGGTTCTTAAAATTAGTATGATAGTTTACTGAAAGTCATCAGGCATCGATATCAAATAGGGATTTGATGATATAAAGAGATTTATGGAAAGATTGTGGACATAATCGTGAAGGTGATAAGTATACTGTAAAAAATTTTTCCGAAAAACTTCAATCAACTGGTTGAATGAAAAATTCAACCAATGTGGATTATCACAATCTGTGCGTGCGGTCCCTGCATATCAGGTTGTCTGCGTGTAGGTGGTAGAATATGGTGGATGGTCCTATGGGTGGATAAGGATGGACAGGGGAGGGTAAACTGATGGATGATGGATCGATGGTCGATGGATGATGGATGGGGCCGATCAATGGATCGAGGAATGAATGATGGGCGGATGGTTGCGCGTATAGATGGAGTGATGGATGGCGGGTGGATGGATGGATGAATGGGCAATGGGTCCATCCATCCATCCATCATCCACCCGTCCATCATGCATCTATCATCCATCCAATTACCCATCCACCCTCCATCCCTCTTCTCCACTCATCCAACCTTCACCCATCCATCCACCCATCACCCATTCATCCATCCATCCATCTATCCATCTATCCATCCATCTATCCATCTATCCATCCATCCGCCCATCCAGCCATCATCCATCCATCCATCCATCACGGGATATAATTGCTTGGATGAAAATTCAACCAGCTGGTTGAGATGTTGGTTGAAAATTCAACCAATATTTCCCAGTGTAGTTAAAATATAACAAAATTGAAAGCCGAAAATTTTTGTGGGGTATGGTAGTACTCGCCTCACACAATAAATGGTCAAATGAGAATTTCATGTCTTGGAGTTTTTGGGAAAATGTGATGATAAATTTTCTCATTCGTAACAGTTTTCAATCAAATGAAACAATCTCAGTCACTCTATCATTATAGTTCGATATACTACTTTTTGATTCGTTTGAAAAGGTAACCAAGAAAATAATGTATCGTACACCATCAAATTTCTTCAATCGACTATTACTCAATAAACGTCTCATGAAGACAGATTCATTGCCTTAGCAGCAAAACCACACAGAGTGCAACGTTATTATTGCCAAAACTATCCAAATCCTCTTCAATTTTTGGTGAATTGACGTAGACTCTTAAATCATGAAAATTACTAGAAGATGAGGTATTTTGTCAGGATTTCGATTTTTTCAGTACAAATTTGGAAAGTCTCACAAAAATTCTGACCAAGAGTTCTAGATTAATCAAAGATTATAGTGTTACCACCAAGTGATTTCTTACAAGTGTGAGGCAACGAGCACTTCCACCGATGCCTTACGACAATTCGAAATGTTGGGAATTTTACAGGTATTTCCATTCCATACAGGAATCAATTCGTGGATGATAACTGAGGTGAGCGATTTAATAGTAGCTCTAGAGCTCAATTTGTAGTCGTGACTAAAAACATCATGTCTCAAGTCTTTCCCCAGAGTGAGTTTGAAACTTACGTTCCGCATTTGCATGTCAATCTACTTGATCGAAATAGAAGACAGATTGACCTAACAACGACTGCACAATTATCATCAGCCTCAATCCATACCAAAGTACCAATTGAACCAATTGAAGTACACGATCATCTGCTCTCAATTGTACTAGTGTGATGCAAATCACTGCTCGGAATGTAAGGTCAATGAGTAAATTGTTCAGTCAATCGTCATATAGAGACGTGCAAGTTCATCTTCAACCGCAACTCCGATGGTCTTTCACAACAAACCAGTAGATCTTACAACCAATCAATCGATGATTCAAAGTACCTACATACCTATCTCTCCTTCATCATCCAAAAATAGCCACAAATAAGCTCAAAATGCATGCAGACATTAGCAATAAGGGGCATTTCATAAAGCACAGTTTTCACGTACTCAAATGATCGACCGCGCAGTCGATAATGTGTTCTGAACCTCGTGATTTCGCAAGAGCACTTTCATCAGCTTTTCATCGCGGTCATAAAACGTTCTTAATCGATGACTCAAGTTTCGAGTTACGGTATTGAATTGGCTGATGCCACGGTTCCAAAGTAAAACTCGTGGTGTGGTGTATTCACATTGCATTATATAGCTTGAGGCTGATCGGGGAGTACGATCTCACGGTGATGATGCTGATGATGGCCAACTCTCGTCGTTGGCTATACCTACATAATACTATAGCCGTGAATCTTTTCGACTCAACAAGCCATTGTTGCTAATGCTCGCGCATTGTAATTAGACACGCTGAGACCGCGTGCATCCGATATTTTATGATCGCATCCGCGCAATCCTACTAGCACCATTTCATACCAGTAATACTACTGATGCAAACCTCAATTGATAGAAAATAGATGGTTTAAGTTACTCATGATCCTCCAATCGAGCTTTGAATGCATTGGTGGTTACAGAGGGTCATAATTATCGTATTTGATGGGTCACGTGGAATATTACGGGATCATTTATGATTGTTAATAGCAATGCAGAGATTTATTCGTTTTGTGAATGAAACTAACTCTGATACTGATCAAATCGCGAAGAGAGTTTTTTTTTTTAAAAAGTTCGCATTTGGTCAAGTATGTGATGATATTGTGATATGATTTAAGTGGACTGATTTTAGAAAACATTACTGTATTCAGAACATTATATAACAATGGTCATAGGGATGAAATAGAGAGCATAATAAGTAGGAAAAAATGCCTGAAAGGGACTAAAATTTACATAGAACACAAGCTCACCAAGGAGGAAAAAAGGCAAGATACATTTTGAGGATGATAAGGCGAGAAGAAATGCGAGGAATGGTAGAAATTAGATATGAAAAGATGGTGACGAATGGCATCAAATGGAGATGGCGCGAAGAAAAACATGAACTGGTGGGAGAAAGAAGAACGAAGGTATTTACAAGAAAAATCGCGAGAATTCGACGACTTAATCACGAGAGAATGAATAAAAGATGGACGAAAGAATCATTCTTAGATATGAGAGGTAGGAGAATTATCATTCTTTACTAGTTTCAAGAAATAGGAATAAGGATGATTAATTCAGCCACATATATCCCGCATGGGCATCATTAGTGGTAAATAGAATTAAATCTAAAAATGAACGATAGAAATAAAATATAATCAAGTGGCATTTCAGAAGAATCTTCAACTCGAAAAAATCCATATAACTCACATTTTTTGTCGATTCTCTTGACATTCGAGTTAGAGAATTTCTATTATGTTTCATTCGGTCGCTATCAGGTCTATTTCATTTTTGTTCTGATCTGTATGAGGGATCTACTACAGATACAGCTGTAAAAATAGAACCTCGATCATATTCGATGCTCATTGCATAAATGTTAGGTGCGAACGGTATTACAGATTTGACGAGCAAAATCAACATTTTTAAAGTCCTCATTGATCATGCGCCAGAAAGTACCAATGCAGACTGACTAGAAAAAAATTCGTTCTAGAATTGACTCAAAGTTGTCTGTGGAAGCTCAAAAATGAGTAAGCTTCAACAGATTAACGTGAAAGAGATATAACTATAGCCATACTCCGATCAGAAAATACAATAATCATCAATAAGTAAGCCAGCAATTCTCCAAGAAAGGCTTGAAAGTTAAAAGGTATACATTCATTCACAAGGAGTTCAAATTCATGAAAAAAAATTTTGCTCCAAGATGAGATACTACTTTTTCTGTAACGAATAGTTAAATGAAAAGTTGAATTCTAGTAGAATGTAATCATCTGGCTGAAGATCCCGATACATCACTCAAAAAGGTGAGCTACTGATACACTTGACGACCAGTGAAACAACTTGCCTTTCGATGTAAGAGCAAATCCTTTCATTTCATCATAAATTAATAGAATTTGCCTCGGTACATTTACTTGTCTTCAAATTGATTTCATGGAATTGTAACATGGTAATGAAACAGATGAGCTTTATGTCAATATGCGAGATAAGTCTGGGAATCACAAATTGACTTGTCAAGATGAAAATGCAGAGAAAAAGAAATCAACGAAGTCTGAAGTTCTTACTAATGAATGCGAGTCAAAAAAGAATGCAAACTTACTGAAGTAAATACCGGTTGTGTGCTTGGTAAACTCCTGTCTACATCGATTACCCACCAGTGAAGATGTAGTATGCGTGACTGAGCTCTCTTACAGGTCTAACAAAATGCATTATATTTATCAATCCACTGGACATGAAAAAACCAACATAATTTGGATGTTTCAGTAAGAGATTTAGATTGAAAGATATGTTGCTGCTACTCATAATGAACATGTATAGGATTGAAAAGGAGCATCTCATTTCAATAATGGTATATAGCAATGAAACATATTCCACTACTATTACTAAATTGATGTTCCATGGGAGCGCATAGTTGATCATCAATGCATGGTACCTTTGGTCCCAGTGCATCAAAATTACTCTGTCAAGTGATTATCTTGAAGAAAATTGCCTTGGCTTCCCGATGAAATCGGATTCAGAAGCCTTCAAGCCTTGATGTATGCGCATGCGCAGAAAAACTCATTTTTCATTCGACGATGTTGAGAATCTCGATGAAACAATGAAAAAACGGTGTAGGATTCGAAACCAACGTCCGGGACCATTTTTTAATAAAAGAAGACAACTTTACATCACAATATGATCGACTTTTGAAACATTTAGATCGATTTTTGAAGGCTTTTCGAATGCCGTAATCTGCGTGTTTTTATCTATTTTTTTTTTTTATCCCATAGGATTCAGAAATTTTATATTTTGGTAAATAGAATCGATTGAAAATAGTTTGAAGAGACCCGGAATCATGTCTGCGTTTCGTGGTCCGCTTTCGCGCGTAATTACTCAGCTGTAACTAGCAGTTGCCATAAGAAATTTCATGATTAACTGCAAGTTACAGTTGTAAATCCCATCAACTTCCTTACAGGGTTGATCAATATAAAAATAAAGCTTTACGATATGATATGATGTAAAAGACAAACAAGAAGATAAGCTAAATGCAATTCAAATTCATCGATGCCCATTTGCCATAAAAACAATTCATGTCGACAATGTACAAAAAATACCAATTAAGAGTTCCCACAATCTAGAAAAAGCTCAGTATACTGAAAATGATTCGTGTAAATCAAGCTGAACAAATTCAAGTGACACTCTAAACGATTCTGGTCAAAATTGAGTACAACCTGGGGAATAGATCTAAAAAGAAACGAGCAAACACATTGCACTCGAATGATCTTAACCGAGCATTGCAATCGAGTTTACGGCAATTTTACGAGAAGCAGCTGATCTTTCTCGACTGTCAGCGGATAGAAAAACACACAATTTCCTCCAATGAGTGAATGGCAACAAGCTTGATGACATTAACTACGTTGCTAGTTGTTACGATGTTTCCCTGAGACGTGCGAAAAACGATATGAGACCTACGGGACCCAGGCAGATCATTGAAAAAGAGCTCAAACGCTTTTAGTGTAGACGAGTCTCGGAGGATCTCATCCAATCGTTGTCCGTAGCCTTAGAAAGCAAAGTTGATGGAGCTACTATTTTGCTCAAGTTGTATTGCTTCCCATTAGCCTTGCCTTACGTTTCCGCTTTTCTATTACCCTAAGAGATTTTTTTTCAAGACGATTTACAAGACTGTTTCGTAATAAAAATGAATTCTTCATTGCGATGATCACACTTTCTGTGTATATTTCGATTCAAAGGTGTGAAAACTTTTCTTTCACGTCCGAGTAATGGTATTCCGGCCCGAGCCGCAGGGGAGGGTCGAAATTATCATGAAGATGAAAATATTGTAACAAAGTGTACTTTTTGATAAACTGTGAGTCAAAGTCGGCAAACTGTGCGCAAAGTACTCTTTCACGCACCGTGTTTCAAGAATTTTAAAACCAATTTGAGAGAATCAACACTTTTTGTTTCATATAAGAAAGTGAGATATTCAATTCAACTATGCACGATTTAAGGAGTTTGTCGAAATGGTAAGTATTTTTACGAGGACCATATGAGCATTCCAAATAACTTTGAACTGGAAATCATAACTGACTCAAGTGCACATATATTAGAAAAATATTTTTAATAAAATGAAAATTCTCTCTGCAATTGATGCTTTTTGCTCGATAAAACAGTTCAACTTCGGTTAGGAGTGTAGGAATACTTTTCACTTGGAGACTACTTTAGAGTCATTGAGGTAGTAGCCGCACTTCCAAATAAATATGTTTCGCGTAGCAACAGTTAGCTAGAATTGAAGCTGGAACTCTGAGTTTTCCATATCTACCAAGAAAAAAGGAGGTTGCCAATATAAATTCTGAAAAAAAGCATTGGCATCTGACGCGCTTATACACGCGGTCTTATGGGAGACCTGCTTATGCGGAGATAAATATGTTTAATTCTGTAAAATTTTAATATACGTATAAATGCGGTCTTGACAATTCTCTTGCTAGCAGCAAAAATGTGGCTTGCTGATCAAAATTTTTAGCAAATTGATCCCGAAGTCGGCCGGCGGGGCATTTTTGGCAAAGGTACCCTGGCACCGAAATTGTGAGCTGTGGAAAATCCAAAAAGACAGATCGATGCACCGAAAATTCTACTTCCCGAATCCGCAGCCGGAAAAACTCTACCTTTTTTCATTTTCTTTGAATTATCAAAAAACTAGCTCATCTCACCCATTCTGGTGCGCCTTAACCCTTGCTCGTAGCGACACACTCTTGGTCTCAAAAAATTCTACTCGGCCCAACAAAAATTCTACCACCTCGGTTTTTCCAAATTTTCTATTGGGTTTTCCGTGATGAGCAGTAATTAGGCTTTGACTCGCGGTCAACTGCGGTCAGCTGATACATTTACCGCGGTGTGGCGTATCTTGCTGGTGTGAACGTGGCCTAACGTAGCCCGTTCACACCAGGGCTTGGGATTGGAAAATATTTCAACTGATCACGGAAAATCCAATAGAAAATTGTGAAAAACCGAGGTGGTAGAATTTTTGTTGGGCCGAGTAGAATTTTTTGAGACCAAGAGTGTGTCGCTACGATCAAGGGTTAAGGCGCACCAGAATGGGTGAAATGAGCTAGTTTTTTGATAATTCAAAGAAAATGAAAAAAGGTAGCGTTTTTCCGGCTGCGGATTCGGAAAGTAGAATTTTCGGTGCGTCGATCTGTCTTTTTGGATTTTCCACAGCTCACAATTTCGGTGCCAGGGTACCTTTGCCGGCATTTTCGGGTTGAACGCCATGCTTTGCGGTATGCGTCGTCTGCTGCGCTCATGCGGCAGCGCTACTCGAGCTCCGGTGCCCGCTCATTGATACGGGCCTGCACGCGGGTACCACCTTAACCCGCTCAATTTTGACCTCAATGCTTGATCCGTGGAAAATGTTCTGACATACGATAAAAATTCATAACTAATTGCAAAATTACTGAAAATGGCAAAAATACAAAATTATAAAATCTCTAGTTTTCATTCTTTTCCAAAACACAAGCATGCCAAAGGTTAACCCTTGTGGTCATATGTTCATGAAGTTGTCGCCAAAAATTAATTTGGTTTTTTATCAGATTATTTCTATGCGTCCAACACAGTCACCATCATAATTCTTGGGCATGTCTATTACCCTGTAGACCTCTCAATTCAACAGATTCACATTTCATATGATGCGATTTTGGAAAGCATAAAAAATCACTAAAACAAGATAAATATCAATTTTTACACTGTCAAGAGTCAAAAATCAACACATCAGATTTTGGATGACCAATGTCGATGAAGACGAGAAGAAAAATGCAGAAAATCAGCTTTTCCACGGATTTGTAATCAAAATAACCATCATGATGGTAACCAGAAGAATATTACGAAAAACCAATCAACTGTTAGCTGCGTTTTGTGGGTTAGAAGAATGAAATAATATTCCGTAAAATGAAGTCACAAACCGTTCCATGTGTATAATACGCACGGATTATAAATACATCTCTCTCCCAGCTTTATCAGAAAATCCACCCATTATTTACATGTTATGACATCGCAATACATAACATGTACAGAAACAAATTAATTCACGCATCAGATCCCCATACCCATATTATATCCTCCATATCTCTTGAATGAAATTAATACACAGATCGCAGTACAATACAATATAATCCCCGGTACTCGTGCTTCTCGTTCGTGAAAAATCAATTTCCGCGCTTTCACCCACACAAACAATATCACCATACATACATATTTACTCTAGAACATATACTACTACACTCACGCATTGTTTCCCATAATCACACTCTGTAGTAAAAATCGACGCAAAAAAATTTTCAAGCGTTGCACCGTAATTTTATCGAGCTCACACGTGTACCGTTTCCTTTCTTTTCCCTATCCACCAATAATATATTTTTGTACGTACCAAAGAATTTACACTACAAAGAGATAGAGGCACCTAACCTCGCAACGTGATGACAAATACAAGGTTAAAAACAAAGAAGCATCTTTCCACACTTCAAAAACAAAAAATTGAGCCGGTAATTAACGGTTTGTATGTGTGTGTTCATAAGTTCTAGATGGCATTGGGTCTCATGGGGCCTCACACGTTCGTTGTTAAATAATTGCGACGACCTGAATTCCCTGGGCGCGAGCTTGTATTATTGAACGTACGCGTAGGTGCCTATGGGCTTCTCTTATATCTCTAAGTATGTATGTATCTATGTACGAAAGAGAGAAATGGAAATTGCGCAAGGAGGTTATGAGAGTGTGGAATGGTTATAAAAGGGGGACTATGCGCGTCTTTAGGGCATGATATAACGGCATATATAGTTTTCGCACGGGGCCCACGTGTCGCCAACGACGACATAACAAAGTCAAAGCTCACGCAAAATGAAGCTTACTCCAGAGTAAGTCATGAGTATAGTGTTCTACTCTTCAGAGGTACGAGAATCATCGTAGTGAGAAGGCAAGAGTATGAAAACCATACAATGTGAGCAACGATTGACGTTTGAACGCGAGCTTAAAAGCCTGAAGCCTAATCATTTTGGCGGGAAAAATTTAAACACAAGTGTACGATGGTACGGTTAAAATTAATATACAAAAGAGTGATCAAAGCTTCTTTGAAGGTTATATAAGCTGCTCTACTTGAGTGAAAGAAGAAGAGGCTGTGAAGGTTTAGTTCAGGGGTTCTAACGGGTTTTGCGGGTAGATCAGTCAACTAATATATTAGCTGAATGAACCAGCTGACACTTCAATGATGGAGATTTGTGTGTTACGCTTTACGAAAGAGTAGATATAGTAAAGAGCTTTGGACCACACGCCACGTGTATATAAGGTAGCCTCAAACACCTGTCTTGTCGCGGTATACGAGGCTTGAGATCGACTTTGCCTAGTTTGCAAAGTGTGTTATTTATATCGAGTGGGAGTGCTCTGAGCTGCCCGTCTTGGGTGTTGCTAATAGGTTAAGTACTGATGAGGAGACTTGAGCGTATATGTGGATAATCTGTTTGAAACTCAATCAGATTAGTATCGATTGGTGGTGAGCTGATTTTATGTATGATGAATTGATGTTCTGGTTAGGAGGAGGTTCAGAAGGGTGGATTTTTTGGTGCCATGTTTCATAACAATGAAAAATTCATGGTCGATATGAACGATAAGGTAACATTCACAATTCAAGAGGTCTACGATTTTTATTCACTTTCGCGATATCTGAGGAATTTGCTTTTGCGAAAATATCAGAACTCGAAATCTGTGACTCCAGACTGTTGGATGGAAATCGAGCAATTAGCATTGATTCAACCTGTTCCGCAGGCTCCATATAAACCGGTCTCTGGCAACCCTTTCATATGTCCGTAAAATGCAACTTCCAGCTGATCTTACACAAAAACTATTCATCGAGAAGTGCCCACCTCACTTTTGTTTCAATCAATACATTCATAGAGATTCGAATAAGACTTAGATGGGCACTTTCTACCCTGTGTAGCCTAAGATAGGCAGTGATGGTGTGAAGGACATACGAAAGGGTACCCGCAGACTGGACTATTAGGAAGGTTATTTGTTAATAATCAACATATTCAGCATGTGAGTTCGCCTAGTTATATAGAATCGATTGCAAAAAGTTTTAGCCGGTAACCAGAATCTTGCCGGTCTTCCGATATCTGACGCGTTTTTTGAGCGTTGTTTGCAGGCCTAACACCCCCTAAGCAGATAAATTAGGTTGAAACAGAATCTGAATTCATATAATTACAAAATATCGATATTTCAATTTCATTTCTTATCTCTGGACGTGAATTGTGACCCTAAGGACAGACCAAATATGACAATAAAGCCTGCATATAATACTTATTTTACAGGCAAGGCTGAGTCTACAAATGATTTTCGATAAATGCTTGTTCATTATGAGTGGCACCGTAATCAACTCGGACAATCAACAGGGAAATATCATTATATTTCAAAGAATTCACACAAAAATTTTCAATACAGCCTAGGCCTCATCATTGAAAATCCTTGACCAAGAAGCGCAACGGCAGACTATAAATCCATCAACAATCAGATCGCCTCTGGACCATATGTATATGACTAACAAGTCTACACATTTTGGCTCGTGTAACGGGCAATTCGCGAGCATGCAATCTAGCTTTCCTGTATAAAGAACCTTCTTGTATAGGTGCGAGTCTCTTACTTTGTAAACCAACTATTGCTGCCGCACCGCCGCGCGCCGTCCGATCTGCGTGGGCCGAACATATAAGCTATATACTCACACTCTGAACCTATAATATTATTATCTATACGAAACGTCCAGAGTCGCGACCTCCTTTAACTCGCGGGACCTCTTATCTTTTGGGTACATCCTTCGAGAAGCAACCCCGCCGAGTTTCAACGAGACAGAACTCTAGAATGAGAAAGAAAGAGAGAAAGATTCAGAAGAGTCTATAGAAGAAAGCAGAGAAAAGGAGGGGGCCCTTTTACTTGCACACACTTTTGCTCAAGAAGCTTTCACCTTTTTGCCCCCAACTCGCAAGACGCCTGCATTGCGCGAAATTAGATGTATAATACCGTAGCTGCTTTTTCTTCCTCGTTCTTCATCCTCCGTACTCCTTTTGCTAACTTATTCTTAGACACCTTTCGCACATTGAGAGCGTAAGGTTGTCGGTCAGGCATATATATATGAAGTGCAGGTTTGTTGCTCGAGGCGACGACATTAGTTCTCACGCTGTGCTTAAGAAGGTCATCTCTCATCGGCAGTGGGCAATTTCAACGCGCGTATAGAAAATTCATGTGCGACTATTGTGTCCAAAGAGACCAGGTGATCGTGAGGCCTGAATTTAGAATATTGAATCATTGCTTATGGGACTTTTGTAATAGAATTGAGAATGATTTGCCGGAAAATCGGTACTTTTTTTTGGTATTCGAAGCGTTGAGGCCTCAAAAGCCAATACAGCTTTTTATGTGTGGTTTATACTGTTCAATAATCTGGATACCGTGCTACCAATAGAGTTAGTTCATACATGCTGGCGTTTGCCTCTCCAACAACCGCTCGTTCGGCTTGTAAATGTTCTTAACAAGTCAATAATCCCTAAATTGCTTTTGTATAGCTCAAAAATGTTACAGGCAAAACTCCGTATTCGGGGAGGATACGTTCCAAAAAAAATTACCACGAATACGGAAATCCGCGAATACCGAAGCATTACTCTCATGGGAATAATGAGATAGAGGATCTTGTGCCTTTCCGCGAATAAGCGAGAATCACGAATACGGAACCTGCGGATACGAAGTTTCACCTGTACTTATGCTGAGTGATGATCAACTGATGATATTGAGAAGAGGCTTCTTAAGTAGTTCGTTAAGATAACAGTTTGTTAAATTGCTGCCACTAATACTTCTACGAACCTCATGCGCCCCCGTCGCCCAGAAAGTCACATAGCAGCGTATTATATTTTAGCCGGCGCGGCCTGGACTAGACCGCCTTAGGCCATTCCAGACCATGCCAGACCGTACCAGAACGTCCAGATTGTACCAGGCTATTTCAGACGATCCCAGGCCGCACCAAACCATCCCAGACCGTGCCAGAACGCCCCAGATCATACCAAACCATTTTAGACCATCCCAGACCTTTCCAGACCTGACCAGACTATTCCAGGTCGATTCTGGCTGTTCCAGACATTCCAAATCCTCCTGGACCATTCCAAATCGCCCCAACCGAACCAGACCGTCCCAGATCATACTAGACTATTCAAGAAGGATTCGGACTATCCTAGACTATTCCAGATCGTCCCAGACCGATTCAGGCCGTTCTAAACGTACTAGACCCACTTGGACCATTTTAAGTAGTTCCTAACCGCCCAAGACCGTCCCAGATCGTATCAGACCGTGCTAGACCGTACTAGAACGTCCCAGATCCTACCAGACTGTTCGGTGGTAATTCAGACTGTCCTAGACCATTCCCGAATATTCCAGACCGTCCCAGACCCTCTTCGGCCATTCTAGACTATCCAGACCCTATCAGACTTGGACCAGACCATTTAAACACGATTCAGACTATCCTTAACCATCCCAGACCATACCAGACCTTCCCAGACCATTACAGGTCATACCAGACCGTACCAGAACGTCTCAGATCGTACCAGACCATGTCAGACCATACTAGAAGGTCCTAGATCATACCAGACCATTCCAGGACATCAGAGCACGGTTCAGACTGTCCTAGACCATTCCAGATCGTACTAGAGCCCGTCAGTCTGTGCCAGACCTTGCCAGTCTGTATCAAAACGTCTCATATTGTACTAAACTGTTCCAGACCGATTCAAACCGTTCCAGACGTAGCAGATGGTCCTGGACCACTCCAAGCCGTTCCAGATGTACCAGACCGCTCCATATTGTACCAGGCCAACCTGAATTGCTCCATACTGTTCCAGATCGTACAAGTTCAGGCGAGAGCTGGGAACGAGGTTGTGGAAATCCACGACTCCGCAACATGGGTACATAATAATACCAATTTTTCGCTTTGCGGAGGGAGGGTATTTGTGTATGTTTGGGCATGTGTACAAACGCTGGACATGAATTCTGAACAAATCTCAATCCTTTCAAAATTGGCATTTAGTATCAGGATTTTGAGCAGCAGCTCAAAGACGAAAAATTTTATCTAGATTAACCCTTAGTTCTCTTGGTTGTAGTTTATTGACACCACTCCCATTTGATTAGCACGGCACGGCGTGACGTGCCACCATGGTAATCAAGGGTTAATACAGGATTCATGTCCAATGAGTGTACACAAAAGAGCTCTCGGGTGACGAGGTCGCGTTGCTATCAAAACAGTACAGTTCACTCAAACTTCATAGCCTGATTGTCTCAGAAGACATACCTCAACATTTTTGAGTCCAAGAAAGTTCAAGGTAGATCATACATTTTGCCAGACTCGTGTATTTTCAATCTGTGAAGGACGTTCGCATGTAAATCTGTTGATCGGAGACTTCCCTTTCGTATTTTCATTCACGCCAAGCCACAAGTATACGTAATCACCATTTCACACACTACAAGCATCTTTCAATGAAATCGCCAATTCTCGAGACTTACATGCAATACATATACTATACCCGTGTAAGACATAAAATGTTGAAAATGACGTCAAAACCGTCGACACCAGACTTCCTCGGAACGAAATGGTCCATTACGTTCATTTCATTTAATTGCCTCATTCGAGTGATCATCATCTTCGTACAGCACGTATTCAGAGCCATCGAAAATTTATGTTTGATACTGTGTACATGGTGTGATGTGATGAGAGCCTCAAGTACGCGCGGAAGAATTCGAATCCGCCTTGGCAAGGAAGAATAAAGTGAAAAACGAAACAAAAAAAGGAGAAAAAAAATGAGATAGAAGAGGGCTCATGTTCGTAACGATTTCCCGTTATATTTCCATCGGCAAATTGAGCTTGATGCTTTCGCGCTTACAGTTGCTGCATATTTGCAACAGATAACTTCAGAGATGGACGCAATGTGTTGTATAGCCTTGTTCGCGAGAGTAACATTATCAACTGTAGATTGATCCTTATATGGATGTATCAAGTAAGCTCGTGGATGAACACCCTCGCGCTTCATTTCGACTGCGACACGTCCAAAACCTTGATAGGACAAGCGTTAGTGTGTTGGATCACGATCGAAAAAAGATATTTCCTGATACAGAGGTAGGAAGAGAGCGTTTTTGGTTAATTGATACCAGTGTTTTGAGTTAATTGCATGGTGGCAACTAGAGGAAGGCAGTAAAGATCGCAAAAATAACCAACGAGGAGATAAAAAGTATTTGCTTAGTAGTTTACGACGAATCGACGTCTTTAGTTTGGAAGGGCACAAGTTGACTTCTAGGGTTCATTCAACATGTCGGTTGGGTATTTTGATAACTGTTTCTGTCGGTAACTTTTCCGCGGGAGAACTTATTTCCATCAAAAATGAATCATTTTAATTCATGTTTGATTATCTTCAAAGCCAGATCATCAGTACGAAACGAACTTCAAAAAAACAAATGGTTTATGGAATTTCAAAACTGGCTTGTACCGTTCAAATTCAAATCTAACGATTTTTTAATGTTTACTCATTTCACTGTTTTTGATAAGCGTGAGGGATAAGATTCTGGAACTACATCTAGAAGAGCTCAAATCGTAGATACTCAAAAATATTCCAGAATTCCACGAGGATTTGGTTTTCCATCGGATGATAATTTATAATGAATTTTGTGATACCCTGTCTGACCTTTTTTGTAAACAACTGTAACAGAAGCCTTCTGGTAACTTGGGATATTATATCTGAAGATTCACAGATAATTATTTTGCCCTTGTCATTTTGCATTTATGAAGATAATAAATCTCAAATTGATCACATGAAACTTCTACTGATATAACTAAAATTGATGCTTGATTTATGTGTTTCCTATAAGCAATATTCAACAAAGTTCTCAGTAATAGAAGTTCATTGACTGGAGCATCACTTCCGTAAACTCATTACGATCATACAAGATGCTGCTCATCAACCTCGTGTACATTTGCAGTACACCATAAACTGTTACATCATTTTAATGGTTATTGGTTCAGAGAAGAATTTGAAGTACGAGTAAACGTCGTTCAGATACAAGGTTATGTTCACCCATCCTAGCTCATAATATCATAGATAATAATTTGCAAGATGAATCCCATATATGATCATCTTTGATGGTTCTCACGTCAAGGGTGAATTACAAATATTTCACTAGAAAAGTCGACAACGACTGAGATTAAGATAAATACTAAGAATCGACATCAACACGGACTTATATATCTATGATTTCCGATACATCACGTGTGTGAAGTCTTACTTTCAAACTACTCTCGCTTATCTTTGAGTGGTTACTCTCACGCGAGGATGAACTACAACTACGATTATCTCTTGACTACTCTGCAGTTCTAACTCAAAGGAAATAAAAGTACATGCAGTCGACAGATACTACTTTTCAAGTTTACGCTATCGAAACGTTTCACTCAATTGCACTGATCTACATTACTTGTCAATACACTCCATCTTGGATATCGAATAACTTAATTGAACTCGTTCCATTAGAGTAAATGGTTGTCGTAGCACTTTTTTGATAAAAAAAAAAAAAAAAATTGAAAAGACCGATGCACTGCGTGATATAATTCAAGTCAACATATTGAAAATGTTTAATGGAATCCATTTCTTGAACATCAATTTTGAATGCGAAGTAATAAGTGGTTCGATTGAGAAATGGCTGCTGTGCACGGTTATGAGAGCCGAGTGAGATATCATATGATTGGCATCATCAGTCTCACTTTACGGTAAGTATAAGCCTATCTTGATCTTATAATCGATTAGTTCTACCGGATTGGAAACTATTTTCAAAATTGAATCGAATTTAATCTTTGTTGAGTACTTAATGGAATATGATATTTATGTATTTTACATAGGAGGACTAATTTGTGGTGTAAGTTTTGTTTTTACTGGTTTGATGTTGGGCATCGATCATTTGATCAAAATTTGGCATTTTCTTCCAAAAATAAAGATAGTGACCCGATAAGCAATACTCGATAAACTGAAGCTATCAATCTTTTTCAAACATCGCACAACTTCTTCTGTAGTTGAAATTTCACAAATTGAGTGGTTCCAGGTGTATTATCTGCCAAGAATTCTATCATCAAAATTTTGCTTACAACTCGAATCTTGACCATTTTCCACTTCTAAATTAGTTTTAACTCATTTGCCTCGGTTTTGATACTATATTTATAGTTTAGGTGTCACTGTCAAAGTGATAAGTAGGAAGCTCTGCACACCTCGCTTCAAGCTGCGATAAGGATCACAAAACTGACACCAAAATTCACCTATGGGGTGTTTTTCAGGAGATCCTACACTGTAAGGATCCGTTTCGACCTAAATCGTATCGGTTTCACGCCTCAAAATGGCAAGTAAAATTATTTTTCCCCGTGTATAAGTATATCGAGGCCCATTTCGATGAATTGATGATTTTGCCATGTTTCCTCATTGACCTTTTGATAACTCAAAAACGGCGCGTTTTTTCGAAAAATGTGTGAAGAAACTTTTTATAGATCTTTCAAAGATCTAAAAAATCATGTCCTGAAAGTTTCTCGAACGATGCGTCTTCTCCGAGTTGTGAGGCGTCTTTATTACAAGTTTCATGGGTTTTTGAATATTCCCATAGTATTCCATATCTCGAACCTCATATTTTCAACATACTCTGGAATGCTGGAAGATTCTCTTGAGTTGTATTAAGCACAATTTCGATAACTAATAAGGAAAAGTACCCCTGAATCATCCTCCAACATTGCAAAAGTGGTTAGAAATATGAAATTTGAGGCATGAAATATCTCAAAATCCATGAAACTTGGAATAAAGACGCCTCACAACTCGGAGTAGACGCATCGTTCGAGAAACTTTCAGGTCATGATTTTTTAGATCTTTGAAAGATCTACAAAAAGTTTCTCTACACATTTTCCGATAAAACAGGCCGTTTCTGAGTTATCGAAAGATTATAGAGGAAATATGCCAAAATCACCAATTTATCAAAATGGGCCTCCATATACTTATACACGGAAAAATGATTTTACTCGTCGTTTTGAGGCGTGAACCGGTACGTTTCCGGTCGAAACGGGTCCTTAATGTGTAGGATCTCCTGAAAAACATCCCATAGGTGAATTTTGGTGTCAGTTTTGTGATCCTTATCGCAGCTTGAAGCGAGGTGTGTCTGATTAATCAACTTTTTTGAGCTGAGCAGATTTGGACTAACCCAGCATGGGTCGATTCTAGATTTAAAAAAAATTTCTATCAACAGACTTTATTTACAGCAGCTTAAATCATTATGACGCAAAAATTATTTGCCGGAAACAGTGGATATTTCTTTATGGCCCGGTGACTATAAAAAATCATATGCACCCCGTGTCGCAATCGAAGTACATAATCTACTATTTTTTATTTGCTACCCTGCAAAGCTAGAATAGAAGTGAACGACAGGAACAGTTTTCAAAATACTATCCAGTTTTTTTGAGTATCTGAAGTTGGCTATCAAGAAAAACAATTCAAAATTCGAACAATGATCGATTACTTGTACTCTCTCCGAATCCATCATCAGTTAACAGTCACTGAGCTTCGGTTAATCTCGGATCAACTTCGCCTGATGACTACAATGGAAAATTTCAGTGAATATACACTGAAATAGCACTGGAACTTCAGTAGGTAGCTGCGTCTACATGAAACTGATTCAGCGTGGATTCAGCGCCGATTCTCATCCGTGCGGACGAAAAGTCAATAAAACACAGCACAGAAGGTGTCCTGTTTCATCGAATATCCTTTCACACGAATAATAATAATCGGCGCTGAATCCGCGCTGAATCAGTCTCACGTAGATCCAGCCAGTGTGAACTGGAAAAGTCGAACGGACCCTCGTAACTGAATTTCCAGTGAACATTACTGATAAATCAGTCAACGGTCTTGAATTATCGAATTCTCTTCGTATAATTTATGGATAGCACTAAAGATGACCACCAAAAACGCATGCGTTCACCAACTTATTTTTGCAAAAAAAAAAGCCATCAATGCCAGATGGTCGGCGCTTCTGATGCACGTCATTCGTAATCGTCAGAAAATTCCGCTCTGGAGTCAGTCAATGACACTTCGCGCTAGGCAAACTCCATACATCGTCAATGACCGCTAATTTTCATAACGACGCAGTAAAACACGCTCTTTTCTCCTTTGCGTACCACGAAATTCCGCGAAGCTGAAAAATAAATATACAGAAATAACAAGTACGCAATTCTACAACTCTTGTACACGATCGAAACATATACATAAGCGGTAGATTTGCAGCAAATGCAGGAGAGTCCCAGTTGAAGAAATAGAACGGAATAAAAAATAAATGAAATAAAAAAAGTGAGAGCGAAGGGAATACAAAAAAAGATTCAGGGATCGTGAGTAGTGGTAACGGTATATGGAAAGAAGCAGAGCTAGTCAACTAACTGCCACGGTCATACCCAGGGCGTAAGTAGTGAATTACCGAGAGAGCATCAGAAGCAGCAGAAGTAACATAGAGAGACTAAAGTACTGCAGTGAGGGATGAGTTAAAAAAAAAAAAAAAAAATTGCCAAGTCGAGCATCGAATATCGAGCAAACAGGTATGGCTTACATGCCAATACACCAAATGCCTTATACTGTATATAGATTGCTATATACGAGCTTATACTCTGGATGGTGAGGAAGGAAGAGCTAAAGAAGAGATGTAGAGAATATATATATATATATATATAACTAAGATCCACGCCCGGGCCTGAGGTATGCAAATAATTAATGAGAAAAAGAGATACGGATCGTCTTAGCCTGTTACGAATGTCCAAAGAGAAGAGACTCGTACTTCTAATAGTAAAAGACAGGAGAGATGGCAGTCATAGACAGACGATAGATAAGGTATGCATTCACTATATATGTATATGCAACTTCTAAGCATGGATGTGCGAGAAATAAATATCCTGGTATATATCTACAGTCACGTATGGTGTAACTAGTCGCACGAGCATTGAAAAGTACATCGACGAGGAAGCATGCTTAGCTTAACTTCCGCTGTGTTGCTAGCAGATGCTTTTGGAATTCGATGGAGGCTGATTGAAGGAATCACTCCTTTGATAAAGAGGAAAGTGTACGAACTGAATGTGGGGAATTGAGAAAAAATATTTGGGAGGGACGTGTGCAGGGTGGTAGTGAGAAGGCTTGGAATTATCTCCGAAGACACTAGAGGGTGAAGATTTTTTTTTTTCATGAGGTCTGATAATGGTACAGGAAAATTGAGATTTCGGTGAGTTAATTCAGTGAATTCACAAAATTTGAGATGTATAAGAGCCGAAAATTCATTGTGACAGAGTATGATTTCAGAGAGCCGAAAAATTGACATCAATTTGATGACCAACATTTATCAATACCAATCTATATCATACTTACAATCGCCAGTTTTCACTTATTTTCCTCACAATTAGCCAAAAGTTAATATACTTGTAGTAATATCTACAAGAACAATTCAAAACAAAATGGTGAGTTCAATGATAGGATTAGGCGTTGCAAAACTACTAGCAGGTTAGGCTTTCAGTAGAAAAAGTCAGTCTGACTTTGGCTTACCAAACTCGTCTTTTACTACTTGCCAGTTTGACGCGTCTGTCCCGCTTGTTTAACCTTTCTCATGTCGAGGCAATGGTTTTTATACCAGAAGCGTATATTTCTAGCAGAATTATTGTTCTCACAAGGTGAATCCTGGGTTAATGCATGAATGTTGAAAATGATTATATAATTTGAAAAAGACGAATGGAAATTTCATTCTTTCACAGGCGAAGCAGTTCTTTACGGGTCTAATTATCATCAAGCTCGCATAATTTGCCGCGATTCATTGTCATGATATTTGCCAAAACGGAATTGACATTCCCTTCACAAGCGAATGATTTTCCAATTCGAGAAATTTTTTCCATGAAATGATCAAATTTAAATCTGTGATTATTACTTGCCTAAGAAGTCGTTGCAATTTTTGGCCTTTGAGATTGATCTCGAGGCCACAGAATAAAATTTTTTGACTCTTTCTCGTTGACTATAATTCTGTTTGCAGCGGGCTCAAAATGTTCACAAGCAACTTATGACGATTGACCTGATTCTCAAAAAATGAAAACTACACCACGCTTTTTTCAAAACTTTTCAACTATCTACCAAGAATGAATTAATTTAATAATGAGTGTATCAGAATTTCGCACCTAACACGATTGTGTAGTGGCCTACGAAATAAAAAACAATCTATATATGATGGGAGGTATGGCCGAATTGCGAGGGATTCCTTATCGAAGGAGAATTTTTTGACAGAGCTTGCGTCACTCTGATTGTCTGGGGAACATACATCCCCTATAGAGCCACAGAGCCATCGGGAAGATATCGAGAACCCAACTTCAATATCATTATTAGTCTCAAATGCAGAGCTGATGATAGTTTCCATCCTTGTCTCTACACCGTACTGAATTATTTGAACTGTGAAAAAGATATGTAATATTAAGTGTGAAGACAATGAAAGAAGACAATCAGTGACATCAGTGTGAGGACAACAGTGTAAAGACAATCAGAGTGACGGAAGCTCTGCCAAGAAATCTTGCTTCGATAAGGAATGCCTCGCAATTCAGCCGTTCCTCCCATCATATATTGAAACATAACGAGGGTATAAAAAAAAATTTTAATTTAAAAGAAAGGATTTAAGAAAAAAAAACAATCTATTTTCCAGTGACTGCGCCAATAGCATGTTCAATGAAAAAACGGTTGGATATTTTATGCGTCACGTCCGTAGTATTAGTGAATTGTGTTGCCATTCTAATTTTATGTATTACTCAACTACGCACAGAATTAGGAGAATGTGGAACTCGTTACGTGAGGAAATACAGAATCAAGAGTCGCTAGTCAACTTTAAGAGTGTATTAATATCGAAATTGAACACGACTGCGCTGTATGATGAGTTGGTTCGAATTGTGCAATCATAGTTGGTTAATAGTGAGATGAAATTATGATCCTCGATATAGAGTGCCAAAAATAGGCAGCTGCTCAGACGTTTATTGTATGTTTCTAACCCAACTGTCAATTTCCGGGACGGATGAACTGTGACCTCACATATTCATTGATTATTAGCTGTATTTTATGATATCATTGTGTAAAAGGTCATTTATGTTCTAAAATAGAAAAATAAAAGTAAAAATAAAAATAATAAAAGAAGATCAATCTGCAATATCGATCGGAGTGCGAACACAAAGTTCATCTCACAATAAAAATCAAAAAAATCGAAGTAGAATTATCAAAGAATGCCCATCGATCGATCGATTGGAGTGCGCAATCAAACATCTTCAAGCAAGGAATCCCGTCACACAATTTTTACATTCAACAACAAACCCCAGTACTTCCTGCAACCAAAGCATTCACATACATATAGCTATATACATACAGTATTACAGTATACAGATGAAAAGCCCTTGGAACATGTTTCGTCCTTGCGAGCAATGCAGCCACTCTCTGATGTTCACGAAAGCCTTACATCAGAAGCAAGCAATCCTCAATACACGAACGTTATAAGGGGGGAGCTTAATAAGCTATAGAGTCGATGCAGCAGCAGTCGTCGTCGATGCCCGGATGCGATACAACCACTATAGAGTGAGACAAAGATAAAGCTCGTATAGTTCACATGTAAAGGTCCAGAGTCATCTATATAGTCTCACCCCTCGACCCATGTGGCCTGTTATTAAACCGACACGGACAGAATTGCGGGTTGCGTGAGTGTACGACCCGCAACGATGGTAACGACGAAGACGACGTCTGTATATGTACTTGGTACATGCATGTATATTTTCCAATTAGAAGTATTCGTTCTCAAGAATCTACGATATAATACTATTTCTCTGCGTGCTTTGCTTTGATTTGTTCTCGCGCCAATACGACCGTTTTGATCTCGATATCTATGAATGACCTGAAAAATTTACATACACGGCTAATAGGAGAAGAAATAGCTTAGGAAGTGAAGCACAGCATCGTTGAGAGAGGGTTGATCATATACAAGCTTTTCTAACCAAGAAGTATGCTGGAAAATTAATTGGTCTTTTTCGTTGAAGAAGGCGATTAATAATGTGCTGACGAAGAGCAAATACGAGATTGAGAATTTGAGATATTGAGAGCATACCGATCGAATGAATCGATTTCAACGCGAGAATTGGTTAGTCACTCGTAATTAGAAAGAAGTATATACATTTTTTTTAGGAATCTGGTTAGGGCACAGGTTGGGATGCTGATCACTATGCTACTGAAGATCACTATTTTCAACTTCTGCAAGTGGTGAAGACTTAATGAGGATGATATCTCATGAATGATTTTGATATTGAAATCACCAATTGCGACTAAAATACTTTTAGATTAATCAAGACACCGTAAAAAAAATTAGACCAAAGACAATACCCTATTGCACTCATTTGGAAAAATATAGACCTGACGGGGAACAGACACAATCTGTTCTGAAATATTCGAGATCCTTTTGTAGAATCAGATTCATCCGAACTCGACTGGAATTCATGTAGTAATACATTACACTGATACGATTTACACTCACGCTGACTAAAAATTTAGACGTTGTGATTTTTATATTGACGTATATAAATTCACGTTCCACTTCCCAAAAAAAAAAAAAAAATCACAGCTACCAATCGTCTTTGAGTGAGCCTATATATTCATCAACCAGTTTATGACAAATTTCAGCGACAAGAGTGTCCTATTTCTAAAATTTTATTTTCAAAATTTTTCTTCTTTTTGACATTGATTTTCTACTCGACTTTAGTGAACTCTAACATTTTTTTATAGAACTACCCCCGAACGAAAAAGAATAGGTTTAATAAGGAGTTGTTCAACAAATTTCTGGTCACAAATTAATTGAATGATAGTTCTACTCGTCTGATGTCTTGTACAGCCAACGAACGAGGCGTAAACTACGGTATATCAAAAAACCAACTCACGCAAACCTTTGCCACGCTGCGAGGTGCAACAAGAGATTGTTGAAATTGCTTGCTCGCCAGCATAGCTTCTTACGATTCGCTACACCTCTTTAGAACTAGACAATGAAAGTGAAGAGCCGATACCTCCACGGCTACTTTCCTGCTCTACATCGTATAATCCTTACGGAAGTGAATGTATTAAGCACTAATAATGCCAGTGAATCTGTAATACCCTTCGGGATCTACTGCAATTTCCCACGCCCACGCCAGCAATTTGAACAACTGAGCGGACGAATCCAACATGTTTTTTTATGATTTTTGTGCACAGATTCAAGTGTGTTCACTATTTTAGTATATAGAGGTTGATTCAACCACATGAATTGTTAATTACTAATATTCTTCCATGAAAATTTGCTTGAGTCCACATCAATTATAATAGTGAGTCTATCATAGTGGGAGGGTCAGTCATCAATAGATATCCACCCTTTTATTGAAACAAAAGAAGTCTTTCAACGTAGGATGGATAATTGATCGAATTAGACGGCAATTATTCATGAGAGCCATCAGTATTCGACAGAGCCCCGGTCACTCTGATCGTTTAGGAAGCATATATTCCTGATAAAACCACCAAGCATTAGGAAGTTATCGAAAACCAATCCTAATGACATGGCATACATCTTAATTCATTCGCCACGGAATCATAGGCGCGGAATTCCAGAAACGAGCCTATTGACTTTGGAAAAACCTTGGTCCGCATTCGAGACGTTTAGTTGGATCTTCTAGCTCCTAAACTCTCCTGTTCCACTTTGACTCTTATAATATTTGGTTGGATTTTGACAGACAGTCAAAAGTCTTTCTATTAGGGTGTCTAGCAAAATTCTGGCCCAGATTTTCAGGTTTTATTCCAGGTTTTCGAGGTCTAAAAATGTCATTCTTCACATTCTTGCACATTCGAACAATTTTATAAGTGCCAACTCGATTACGATAAACCTGATTGTGAACAACTGGAAAAGATTAAATTTTACATGAGCACGCAAATAGATATCAATATCTGGAACTTCATCCAATACATCATTTAAAAACTGTGCAAGCACAATAATAGAATATTGAATCAACCCAACTTCGTCGCAATCCATTTTCATTCATTTGTAAAACCGTACTTGTTTCGATGTCCAGCAAATTATTAGAAACAATAGACTCTGTTACTGCGGGAGACCAGAGTGCCGAGTTAGAGACTATAGCATCGTGAGTGACCTGCTTGGTATATTCCAATCATCATTGATTACAAATGAATGAAAGTGGATTCCGCAAAAGTCGAGTTCACTCAACTGCGTTCTGGAATGAAATCAGTTTTCTAGGGCTATTTTGGATTAGAGTGCAGTCAATATCTGAGGCGAGCGACACTGAAAATATGCCCAATTCTTGACAGCTCTTGATAGATAATAGTCAATTTCTACGGGACAAGACAATTCAGAATCGAATGAAAATTTTCTATGATATTCCCCACAGGAATTAGGAGGGACTTCACTAATCTTTCAGATCGTTGAGAGTGGTAAATTTGGGCTTTAATTGCATAAGTTTCCCTGATCGATATAATTAAACACAGGTTCTAGTGTTCAAATGTGACTTTCTCATTACGTTTGGGGTATTGGTTGACGATATACAACAAATCAGAGTTTTTATTCTTTTCTTCAAATGCGAAATGAAAAATATCATGACTTGGGACATTATCGGAGGAATTCCGAGTTTTTCAGGCTCAAAACGTCCTTTAGCAGATTTTTCAGGTCCAGAAATTTTTTTTCTCCAGGTTTTCCAGGTTTGCTAGACACGCTCCTAATTGGGCGATTATAATTAATTATACTCTATCCGCAACAACAATCAACTGATCGTAAAGCCCTTATCAACGAGGCTCATCAGCAATGATCAGAAATGATGTTTGTTCAAACCACGCGAGAAGCCACAGAATCTTTCTTTCGAATGCAAATTCGAGCTCGTAAAACATCTTACGCGGTACTAAAGTTACATACTCGGAGCCCTCAAAGTATACAGCGTATATATATATATATATATATATATATATATATATATATATAACTCAAAGCAATGTTGGCCTTTCGTGCCAAGCTGCTGTTGCCTGTTTGCCACTGATGAGGCAACAGCCTCCAAGAGGTCGACGCACCAAGAGGACGACGACGGACGACGACGACGACGACGACGAAGAAGAAGAGGACGACTTCATGAGGCATGGTAGTATTACGTTACGCTGATGGTGACCGAAGCATTTCACGGGCAAGGTTGTTGGCACGTTGGCACGTTTCAAGGGTATGATACATAAGATCGCGCCAAAAGAGAAAGTAGCCCGCTATTGCGGTTAGTGCCCCGGAATTTGCAAGCTGTAAAAGAAGCTCATGATACGCGGTGGCCGTGGGAGCGATTGCATAAGAGAGATGGCAAGGGTTATATCATAGGAGACCACGTGTTGTCAACCCGTTTGGCTCGTGATATATAATGCGGAATATATATATATGGTGATTTTGTTTCTCTGCAGCAACGGTTAAGAGTTTGAAAACATATGATTGTGCTAGATGCGCATCGTTAGCCGAGTGCACGAAGTATGTGGTGACTTGAAAGACATAAGATGGTGATACGTGTCAGAATTTTCTCGAATGTTCTGAGAGGTTGAAAGAAAAAACCCCGCACTAAATACATTGATTTTGGTCCCAGGTGATTTTTGATGAAAAAGGTTCATTTCAAAGACTGAAATACCGTGACCAAAAGTTTTTATGAGACTAAAGAGCAAAAAAGTACTGGTGTACAGATAGTTAGCTTGGAAATCAAGCATTTTGGAGGAACTGGAAGGGTTATGTTCACATCCCGATGAAAACAAGTTTGATAGTTTAAAAGATCCCATCAAGCTCGGATTCATTGCGTTACCTGAAGAAAAACGTAATGAGCTGTCATCATCAGATCAGATTGATGAATAAATCAAGCTTAGATCAATTATAAGACGTTATAAGGTCGGTCCCAGCTTTTACAAATGTGACTTACTCAACCGTCATGCAAGCAAGAGATGCATAGGTATTCATTGTCAGTATAATTTTTTTGGAAATCTATCCTTCTATCATTGATCTGGATCAAATTCCCAACTTTTTGAAAGTGTAAGAAAATACACATCTGTCAGCGAGATCAACTCCGTAATTTTTTTTTTTTCCTGTTTTTGCCGAGTAATTCAGACCACACGTGAAAACAAAGTCGAGAAAACCTCATGACATTCATACGAGCTCAGATTTCCGCAATTCAGAGCAAAACACATGTATCACGCATGAGTCATCCCCACCAATCGTCCCACGCACACACGCATTTCTAGATTCATTATCTGACATTCTGATGGAAGTCAAAGATGGAAGTCAAACAAATAACTCCATAAATCAAGTAGTTTAGCAAAATTAAGCAGTCTACGCAATAGTTCCATCTTCCACAACTCAGTTTACTCAAATGCTACAAAAAACTTCATCTGATATCCCATTCGTGTGCACAAAACCACAAAAGGACTACAACATCAAAGTCAAAGATTCCCTTCGGTATACTACGTTTGACGCGCTCGCCGCCCATGAAACAATGACACATCCGTACAAGATCTCGCATAATAACCCTATCTGACGGAATACCGCTGCTTCAGCAAAACGTACTCAAAGGTCATGCGTATGTATGCCGAAGAAGGCTACAAAAAGCTTTGGCAATGAAAATAGCTTTAGCAAGATTTATCGGGACTATCGTTCAGGATATTCGAATAATACGTAGCGCGCACACACACACACACACAAGTATCAAGACAAAATAATACCAGATTCACAGCTAAAATCGGTTGCCGACGATATATCGTCATTTCACCAAGAGATACGAGGGCACGTCTATACCTTTGCCGTTTTCCAATGTCCCGTCATCCAAGCGATCAGCCTTTTGCCTTATAACGCTGTCTATCTTCTGTAAAGATCGGACCTTTCGTTGTCTGTTGAAGCAGTAAAAATTACGATTTTATTTGGACGACCGTATCGTCAATACCTATGTGCACCACTCAAGCTGCCACCAAGACGACTTAAAGATTGAAAAAAATATTAGTCTTCTGCTAGAGTATTCTATTAGACAAAGACTTTGTGGCCTGGTTCGTTGACAATTCCAATGGGTATAGCAGTTCAGTAGACTTGAGAATAAATCCATCGATACAAGGGTGTAAGTGAAATGTATGAGGTTGAGAACTGAGAATGTAAGACTTGAGATTCTCTCGTTGTTTTTGGATTGGATAAAATCTTGCAAGGCGGTGGATGCCAAGAATTTTGCAATCGCTAGAAAGATCGGTATAAGGCTTCTGTTACATATAAAACAGCAAAGGGACGAGTTTTATTTTACTTGAACGATTGCATCGTGAAAAATTCTCATCTAGGGATCATCCGAAAGGGTTATATAGAAACGCGATGTTGGAAATACGGAATCGTGAGACTGAACTGGGCGTAGGCTTTAGTGCACTGGGAAAAGAAGTATGGGTAAGGAGGAATTGGTACGAGATTTTTTCTCCTTTTTTCCGTAATGGATTCGATCAGGAATTTTGTCCATGTACATTTTGTTGAATTAAGAAATTCCGCCTTCGTATTCGATGACATGAATAAATAGAGTCGATCGATAAGAAAACTAAACAGGAATTCATCTTTTGTACCCTGGGATCCCGACTTTTGCCCTCTTCCCGGTTTCGACAATTATGACAAACTTGAAAAGTGTTACCGTGCAAAATTATAGGCCACTGATAGTCTTTCGCGCAGACAGCTAGTCGATACTATTTATCGAAACGTTCTTGAAATCAATTGAGCTGTACAGAACACTCAACATACGCTTGTCATATACGGGACATACAGAATGAGCTGATCAGATACTTTAGTAGGAAACTGGCTACGACTGTCAAGATATAATGGTACGTGGTAACGCAGAACTCATTACGCATGAAGAGCTAATAAAAATCGTTAGATCATTATCTAGCTTCAAACAATAGAGCCAAGACCGTTCATATACTTTCAATCCAAGCCAGAGACTTGCCAAATTTTGATCTCATTCCGACAAGATCAGAAAATTGCTGAAAATAGCTGGTATTTTGTGAAGAAATATGAGGAAAAAAATCATTTCTGCACTAGAATTTCCCAGGCTGTACGTCCTTATATGTGACAACAAAAGCTCTACTTATCATTAATTACAAATTAGGAACATCAGAAATCCCTCAAATAAAATTTTTCAGATTTGTCCCGAACTTACTGAGGACCTTGAAATTGGAACCAGAATGCAATGGACCAATTTGCTAATTGTTGAATCACCCACGAACATCTATCAGAAAAGGTGATATTCCAAACACCTACGTAAACTGAGAAAATTAAGTGGAAGAGTGTCCTTGAATCATACGGGGTGACTGGGTGTGAAGAGCGACTTTGCACTGGATAATGCATTCTTTAATTGGCAAACTACAGATTATTCATTCCATGAAATATCATACGCCCAGAAATCTACAAAATGCACCATTATCCTGCGTATTAAGAGTAGTAATGTTTGGTCATATGAGCATAGTCACCCCATGGCTGTTTTGTATTTTCCGTCTCACCGAAGCTCGTGGTATATTTCACAATAATTGATACAAGTATTCCCTGCTGATGCAGGTCTATCCCAGACTCATGGAAAAAAAAAATTAAATGATCATTGCAAGCTAGGATTACACGACGTGTGTGATCTCCACGTTTCAGCGAGCATAAATATCGATTTGCTTGAACCGCATCTGAGAGAATGCAAACGTCCAGCCGATACCATCTCGTATTGTTTATTTGCCACTGCACGAACGTATGATCTGCAAATGTCCTTAATAGTGACGCTATTACCGCAGACCGAGACTATTATTAAAATTTGTCGCGAAAATTTTTACCCATTGGCGACCTTGTCGTGGTCTATACTCGAATGAAAAAAATTGCGGTGGTCGATTGGAAAGGCGAATTGCAATCCTGAGGCGATCAATAATGACAGATTTTGCCGATTGAAAAGTGTACTGTGAGTGCCATTAGCTCATCGTAATCGAGGCGTAGTCCAGCATCGACATAATTTCCGATTGCAAGAAATTACCGATCGACGATACCCTTCAGTCACCTCAACAGGCATACGCGTACGAGTTACGCGAAAAGACAGCAATTAGTTTGGGTATGAGGTGGTATAATTTTTACAATAAGATAATAGAGTTGTATGAGTTGCTTTTGAAGAATGAGTTGGTCATGCAGGCATATGCAAAGACTATATTGCCACCAAGAGACAGTCCAGTAGACTATGAGATGTAAAAGTTGTCTGCAGCTTGGCACGGTAATTTCGTGCACTTGAAATTCTTACGAGACTGGATTTAACGCGAGGACCTCCGTGAAAGCTCAGGGTGATTTAAATCACACTGTACATCCTAACAGATGATTCCGTTTCTTCATATTCAGAGACTCTTTTTGGCAGGTTTTACAGCATGTCTAGCGTGGTATACATGCTAGAGATCGCAGACACTGATTTTAATGATAAATGAGGTGGCTTTGAACTTTCTTTCGAAACCTAGGTGAAAGAAAAGATGTCAGTTTGACTGGCGCTGATAGATTAATCTATGACTGGTAGATAACTTGACACAGTCAAACTTGGATGCACACAAAAAAATATTAGTCAGAATTGTATCAAACTGTGTCGTGGACAATATTAAATTATCGGATGAACGTTTCGATTCAACTGACTCGCACATATACGTTGCTCAAACTAGCGATTCCACTGTTTTCAAAATCATCTTGCGTGGTATTTCGCCATCTCATTTTGTTATTGAATACTTTGGAAATTGAGGCTTGCCTCGCGGCCCCATTAAGTGATCCTAACAAAACTTCAGACAATAACATTCTGGTTAGATTTTTCTACGCATTGTCAAGATTACGATTTCGAACTGCCCTGAAAATTCTGCCAAATCATTTATGCTGGAGCTTTCCTAAAGTGATATCTATGTCTATTGTGAGATTGAAACTCTTATTCATAGAACTGAATCATTTTATTGCGTATTCAGCGTTTGAAAAGTCAGACGGCTTCCAAATTCATTGCCAATATTCATAGATAAAACTTCAACTTTGGAAGGCTAAAACAGTGAAAAGGATTCCAACCGAATATTTTATGAATCAGAGATGAAAAACTAGTACCTAATGTTATTGCATGTAATTCAGTAGGACTAAGCCCGCTCAACTCACAAGGGGAGGTCCAACCTTGCAGAACACGGATCTTGATGAAACTCTGGGAATCATCTTGTTTTGATGGGAAATGAAGGTATCTCCAAGGGTTTAATCCTATGGGCTTCCTATCCCGAAATACAGCTATGGAGGTTGGCGTTGTGAGTATATCTATATATGTGTCTTTTTATCATGTGCCTATATGGATAATGTTAATCTCCATAGCTGTATCTTGGGATAGGAGGTCCATTGGACTAAACCCTTGGAGATACCTTCATTTTGCATCAAAACAAGATGAATTCAAGAGTTTCATATATAAGGATCCACGTTCCGCAAGGTTGGACCTCCCCTTGTCAGTTGAAATTTCAGCATCAAGGTGTTCTCACGCGAGATGCAGTGGCCTTCAAAATTTTTCTTACCCTCTGCGGCCGATGCATGCCACGATAGGTTTCGTGCCACGATTCAAGAAGGCGAAAGGGCCAAAGGAAAAGTGTAAGGGCATGTACAGTGAATCGTGGGAGGCCAATGCTTTCAATCTCGATAGTAACTCGGGAGCTAGCCAGTGAAGGAAGTTGGTATATTTGTAAAAGAACACAAGTATTATAATACAAGCATGCAACAATGAGTTCGCTGAGTCTGAAAATTCCCCATACATGAGATAGTCCACAAAATTTATAAAGAGAATGGCTTAAACCCACCACTGAGATGCAAGACGCAGATTTGTAAGACTGGAACATGATAAACAACCGTGAGGTGGGTGGTAGTACTAGATGTGAAATCAGGAGGGCAGAAGATTTGCAGAAACCATTTGAGAATGGATTATAGACCTATGAGATGGCATTGAGAGATTTAGATGAAAAATTCTCATCCAAGGAACTAACTCGATACGATCACAAAATTTTTCTATTACTTTACGGAGTGCTTTTTAACAAATATACAAAGCTTCACACTGCAACCAAAGAAACTGAACGTGGTTGCGGGTGTCTAAGTATGTTCATTTCAAAGCACCAAATTTTTATTGAATATATCGCCGAAAAACATTTCCTTGAAACATTTTACTGACGTAAAATTGTGTAATTTTGGTACGATATCGGTACTTTTTATTTTGCTTATCTCGGCACTTGAACATACATTGACAAAACCCACATTAATCAGTGGTCAATCGGAAGCTTACAGTCTCATCTTTTGATTGACGGGTTACAAAGTTCAATTTCATCTGTTTAAGCCAGAGCTATCAGCAGTTCAAGAGGTGTACCAAAGTTGGACCCTCACCAGGCAACTTTGGTACAGCTACAAAATAATATCCAAGTTCAAGCCTCTGCGAGGCGAGAAAATCAATTTTGATCATTCAGGAATTTTTTTCTAGGCTCTTTGGAACATTGTATAACCTCATAGACCGTCGCTTGATTCACGATAAGTCAAAGAAGAGCTGTCATACAGAGGTGTACTAGGAGCTACCCCACCTTGATGGTTCTTACGTAGACTGGGGCAACTTCGGTACATTTTGTAGTTTTTTTTTCTGTTTTTCATCAATTCCAAATGCTGTAAATACTTCATTGTAACGATGATTTCTTCAGTATGGTGATACATGAGATGAAAAATTAGCATTTGGAACTGTTTCGTTCAAAAACAGTTCTTGCCAGGCATACTCAAAGGACCACTCGCATATTGCTGCTAGAAAAATCTTTTTGAGAAAAGCTTCAATAAACGATCACAATCATTTATGCGGGATTTATAGCGGCTCAAAGTATTGTTCCTATGCCGCAAATGGGGAGAACAGGTTTCAGAGCGATGGAATTATTTACCTTACCGAACGTGGCCCTGAAAATTATTTTTCAGGTATGTACAAAAGTTGTACCTGCTGTAACAAAATTACGAAATTTGACGGTAATTAAAAATATTCAGCGCTTATTTGATAATCGAGCTTCTTTTGCGAATACTCATTTTGCAAAAGCTGATTTCGGATGTGGAAATCCCACGACATGTGGCCCTTCACACAATTTACGCAGACAGTGCAGCAAATAGCGAGGTTTTTAAGAGAAGCACGCATTAGAAGAAACTTTCTCAATAGATGAATAGAAGACAGGAAGGAAAATTAAATCTTCATAATGAGTTACAAAATATCTTGAAAATAAAGAAACTAGGATCAGGGAGGCAGATAACGACGGTGGTACGATTGAGTATCGATCAATTCGCAAGTTGCTTGATCTCATATCTCAAACTGAATGGATGCTGCTTTGCGCATTGAAATGGCTCGATTATAAAATCGTTGTCGCGTATATTACACAACAACGACGACAACCGACAGAACATTTAGAAGACAAAATGTCAAGCGACAACTCAAACCACTGAAAGTCATCGTTCTTGCTTGCAGCAAAAAGCCTCGCACTCTCGTCCATCTTCTTCTATTGCAAAAAAACACGTGCAAGAATAATAATCGAAAAAAAACTATCCACTTGAAGCTCTGCGGAAAAATGAAAAAATTTGAAAGACTTGTACAGGGCAGGCGTCCTTGTATGTAGTAAGTGTGGTGGTATTACCGTATGACATAGGTACTGTGAGGCAAAAGGCGTGAAGGTACACCAAGCTCGCTAATGAGCAAAATCCATTACATCGACAGGGTATTAGCCGAAGGCGTTTCACCAAGTTGCACCCTAAACTTCCGGCACGGCTACAAACTTGTCGCATCTGCTATTGGACTCTCGTATAATGTGTTGTGTGCGAAAGCTCCGTCAGACTTGTTGTAAGTACACCGAGTCGGAGCTGATGTGAGAGTTTGAGAGTTTTGATTGAGTAGGCTATTCATTTTGCGACTTGTGCGAACCAGTTAAAATTACACCAGTACTCGTGTAAAGACATATTTCAAGCTGTGTTGATGCGTTGCCATCTTGAAATACGACAGTTCATTAAGAGAATCGAGGCTCCGTTTTGCGAGCTAGAATCTTTTCTTCTTATAAAAGACTAATCTATTTACTCAATTTCATTTCAATATCTCAATGTAATTAGGATTGGTTGGGAACCAATCACTGGCACACCAGCTCCGCAAGGGAGATCTTTGGATCTTGGGATTATAGACGACTCCGCGGCCTCTCTTAATCCGTAATGGTCATCAGGAGTCCAAAAAACAACCCACGACATTTTCAAAGTACAATTTCACTAAGAGTGTGATTGAAAACGGCTTCTGTGGTGCAATCAATGAATGAATGAGCCGTCTGAATATACATCTGTGCCGGTGCGAATTTGCGGGGGTGAAATGAATTTGTGTGGGTGGTATTTTAGACCTCATGCGACTATAGCAAACACAAAATTCTTCATTTTTGGTATTTTGCGTGGCTTGATTACTATGTTTTCAAAGACTTAGAAATAGAATTCTATACCAAAAATTTTTTTCTTTCTGTCATAGTCATAGCATACACAATATAATATGCAGATGACGTATAATTTGTCACCCTAGTGTCCGCGAGCTCTTTCATACAACGTGACCACGACATTTTGGACAAAAGGTACATGCGCAAGTGCAGGGCATGGTAATAACCTCCAAACATTGTCCAAAATATCGTGGTCACATTGTAAATTGTCTCTTCATTCTAAATTCACTAAAAAATCTTTCTTCTTGGATTATGAACTTCAGGTTGGCATCCTCCGGCTTCTAATCAGTAGAAGCTAGAACTTTTTGATTAAATCCGATAGTACTCACACCGCACCAACCCTTGTGGGTGTTCATAAAGATCTTCCGACTCCTCCCCCCTCCCCCAAGAAAAAAGTCAGAAGCAACCTCTGCAAGGAAGACTTTCGGATTCTGGGAAATTTCCTATGTTTCGGTCACATTCAACCGCAAGTGGGATCTTTTATTGATCCTGGGAGACAGACGTACTCCCTGGCCCCATTGTTTTGTCAAGGGCAAAGGATCCTTGGATCCCGAATACTCGGCAACTTCTTCATTCTAGTTTCCAGCCCAGGCGTGTAGCTTGTAAGCCCAGCAATGCGCTCATTATTCCCCAACTGTCCGCTTTAGTGCGTATGAGCCCTGACCCTGAGCTGCATCTTGGATCGCTTCAGGACTTCCGTTTCTGCGCAAGCCTCCTTATACACGCTTAGTCTTTACGCCATCATCTATTTCTTTTATCATTCTTTGGGAAATATAACCTTCGGGTTAGTGTCCTCTGGAGAGGGCTTGAAGTGGGTGAATGCCTCAGTCCCCTCGAGTGAATCTGATACTACCAACACCCTTGTGGGTTTCTATGAAGATTTTTCCTTCCCGCCTATTCCCAAGAAAAAAAAACGAAATGCCAGATCTCGCAAGGTAGACCTGTGGATCCTGGGACAAAGGCGACTCCTAAGCCCCATATTCAATCGTAGAGAAGAATCTTTCGATTCTGGGAGACCTGCACACTCCTCAGCCTCAGCTTTCCAACAAAATGGATCTTCGAATTCCGGAACTTGACAACTTTTCCGTCATCCCTAAATTCCCATCCCAGAGCTTATCATACAACCCTGTTTGGCTCTAAGAGATCTGGACGGCGTCTTGGACTGCCTCGAGACTTCCGCTCTCTTGGAATCTTTTTATCTTCCGTATTTTTGTCTACTCTATGCTTTTTTTCTTCCTTCTTATGGGACTATAACTTTCGGGTCGGTACATTTCATCGATAGGTGTTAGATTTTCTCCAGATGAGTTCGACGCTATCCATACTTCTTTGGTGTCCATAAAAATTTCCCTTTCTACGACTATCAAAAGAATCTTCTTCTAAAAAAAATTAAGCCGCATTTTTAATAACTATCCAAGATAAATCCTCCGTAATCAGATTGACAAGCTCAAGCGAATATATATTGAGCCTCAACGATGTCTAACCTCACATATTTTTAAATCCACGATATTCATTTTCAAACATCTTGTCATCAGAATTCACTAGCCTGAGAATAACAAAGACATAGTTTCAAAGTGTATTTTTGATGGGCACTGCCGATGCTATTGTTATTTGGGATAAATGCTTGCTTGCCATAACTAACAACAATGCTTGGTCAATCTACAAGAAAAGATCATGATATTTTGAAATTTTCATGTAACCAATCATCGGCCAGAAGATATTTCAAACAATGGCATCCAAAAAAAATAACAAACCTTCATCAAGTGCATCACGCTAATACACAATTAATTCAAGGAGATCTTCGGTGTAAGTCAGTTGCTTGTCACTGAAACTCAAAAACTACCAAACAAATTTCCAAAACGGTATGATGATACAGAAACTGTGCAATTCTTTTCATCAAGTCGATATCACGTGTCGCATAGCACATCCTGGCGCCTCATGCATACCTTACATAAGATTATGTATCGCTCAAACGTGGAGGCTCGCTAAAAATGTTAAATCGCTCGTTAATTAACGAAGAAGTTCCAACCTGTCTTCACCATACCTACCATCATGGTTTCAGAGCAACATTCATTACAGCACGCAACGCGTGACATACCGGCGGCGCCACATGCCTCCTCGGACTCGTCCCGCAAGAACTTGCAAGCTTTGCTCGTTTTTCATTCGAACCTTCACAGCTCTTCAGAAGTCGTCGAGTGCTCGCATTATCGTGCGGCATTTATATAGTAAAAGTACTTATAACACCGAGTGCAAGTAATATCTCTCGTATACTGGCGCCAAGAGAACCGGCGCCACGTGATTGTCGATTAAAATTTTTCAAAACATTACACAGGTATAAGTGTACTAAAAGTACATAAGAGAGGTTTTACTGGATGTTGGTTTTGGCGCCCTTAGATTACGAAAAGACGTCACGGCTAGCGATACGCTTCATTATAAACCGAGATCTCGTGGTGGATTGATAATCGTAGCGCATAATCCTTACGGTTTCCCTTTTGTATATTAGCGTGTGGCGCCGTATACCCTGTCGTGTGCCGACAGGGGTGCTATTACCCGACTATTAGCGTACTTGAGCTTTTTTTAGCCCCGGGCTTTACTTTCTATGACATATATAAACATAGTGATGCTCTGATGGCATATCATTGATTCATCTCGCTCGAGATAGGTGAATATCGCAATGAATTTCTTTACCTTTATGCGAGAAGATGAATAAAGGGTGAGATATGAGGTAATGGAGGAGTCTGTGCTTGCCTTAGGGTCTGTCCACAAATAGCGCAGCTCACGGCACACGCGCTAGTGCTCACTGAGATGGCCTATATGCATCACAACTTTTTGAAGCATGGGATTGATTATGGCGGAATTATAGAAATGCCACCACTCTCACAATTTTTTGAGGAATGGGAAGCGAATAGGCCGGCGGAGTGAGTGCTAGCGCGTGCGCCATGCGGTGCGCTGTTTGTGGACACACCCTTACGTGATCTGGTAAGAAATTGGTGGGGGGTATGCTCAGAAGTATGATGATTTGCCGTTGCCTGTGCTTGAGTAACAATGTAGCATGAAAGGATGGGTTTACAAGAAAAAGTGACGGCTAGAGCGAGAGAAAAACTCTTCTTGCAAGGCTAATTGGTTTCAAGTGATATTACTTATGCTGGTGTAGCTTCTTGGAAATCTAGGGGGTGAGATGGCGAAAGCTAAATTGTAGTTCAACTCGTATTTGGAAAAACTTTGACGGTGAAATTACTCTCCGGAGTGGAAGAATTGACAGAGTAGAGTCGAACTTTTACGAAATCGTGTAATTGAATCGTGAAGGAGCGATCGATAATTCTCTATCCATGCGTAAAAATATCAGACCGGTGGGGTCAATTAGTCCAATGACAGTGATTCGGGAGTTGGGAAAGTTCAACATTCTTTCAAACGTGAATTTACTGATATGTTATTCTCAGAGATTGTATGAACCTCACAACCCATTCTACGAGTGTCGTGTTGGGAAGTCAGTTTTTATGATACAGGCTTCAACCAATTCATGACTCGTTATTGACATTCATGTTAATGTGCAGGTTGCATGCTTCAATCAATTCATCTCAAGTTTCATGGAGTGTTCAAGGATAGAATATCCACTAACGAGGAAGTTACTAAAAGAAATCATTCATCAACGAGCTTTGAATGATAGCACTCGAAATTTTGATGAATTTATAAAATCGTCGAAAATTCATGAAAATTCTTACGAAAATACAAATCAGAGAACGCTCAATCAGTAACCAGAAATTATAATAATTAAGAAACCAGCCAAAATTTGTCTGCCCGCATACCGCGTATCGGGTTGTCTATATGGAAAGGGTGGAGTGGAATGGATGGCTGTACGAATAGTGGATGGGTCGATGGGTGGATAGTTAGCCTGGTCCGCTCTGGTACGATCTGGACGTTCTGGCGCGGCCTGGCACGGCCCGAGGCGGTTTGGGACAATCTAGAATGGTCTAAGATGGTTTAGCGCAATTCGCGACGGTCTGGAAGGGTTTGAAATTGTCTAGAACAGTACAGTCTGGGATGGTTTGAAACTCTGGGTAGACTGGAATAGTCTGGGCTGGCTGGAATGATATGGTACCATTTGGGATAGTTTGGTATGACCTGGCACGGTCTGGTACAATTTGGGACAGTGAGGTACGGTCTGGAATGGTCTGCGATGGTCTTGTACGATCTGAGACGTTCTGGTACAATCTTGGATGGTCTGGTACGGTCTGGAACAGTCTGGTACGGTTGGATGGTATGGGAAAGTCTGGAATGATCTAGAAAGGTCTGGTCTGGACTGGGCGAGGCTGAGCTGGCTAAATTATAATATGTGATCGTGTGGGTTACGGGTAGGAGCGCGGGAGATTCGATAGAAGGGTGGGTTGATGGTCGGGAGGGTGAGTGGTTCGCTCGGAGTGGTTTCAACTGTTAGTGGCACCAGTTCAACAAGATGTTATCTTCACGAACTTGATAAGAAACCTCTTTTTAATACCATCAATTGATCATTACTCATCATTTTACAAATATTATTTTTGAGCTACAGAAGCATATCAGGGAGCTCCGAGTTACCAAGAACATTCACAAGCCGAACGAGTGGTAGCAGGAGAGCTCGGGAGAGGCAATGAAGCTAATGATAAAGTTGGGCTTGCAAAGTACACAAAAGACTATGTATCTTATACTCTGTTGGTTTCTGCCAGAAATAGGTACAAACTTCGACTAGGTGCTGCAGGGAGCATTTATATCAAATACTACGTGCTCAACATGTCTATTTTCATGATGGAACCTTTTAAAAGATGTTGAAATAGAGAAAATGTGGAAAAAAATCTACTAATCAAGTCGCTTAAGCACTGGATAATTTCTGTTAGTCATTTTTGAAGTTGACCTCGATTATTCAAGAAATAATCACTTCAACAAGTCTGAGAGTCCATGAAGCCTCTCACTAGAATCTCAAATTCAACAACAGAATAATCTGATATAAAAATTGTCATGACTGCAATTTCGTCAGTTTAGTCATCCTTCTAAGAGACCCTTAGCAAAAAATAGCAAACTAAAATCTCTGTAACTTCCTCTCCGCCTCATTATGCATCACACACAAAGCATCACATTTTGCTCTTCAAGCTTCTTCTGGGAACAAAACCTCGCATCTCACATGATTATCCCATCACGCGTCATAACGAGTTCTCTCATTAGGGCGCGTCTTTAATTTGACGAAAAATAAGTATAGAAGCCATAAGGGTAAGGACGTGAGCTCTTTAAAGGATGCAGCACGTATGTCTGCTCAATCCGAAAGAGGCAATTCTCATGCACTCTAACTCAGCTAAGTACATCAGTCTATAGGTGTGAGAAGAATATGACGCACCTCAAATGTAGTCGAGGCTTGTAAATAGCTCCACAAGAATATTCCCATGAGTAAAGCGTAAAGCTCGAATCGTGTGAAGTGTACTCGTGTATCACACGCACACGCACACACACACACACACACACACACACACACCTCGACGCAAAGGTGCAATATCAATCTTTACCTGTAAAAGGGTAAAATGGGTAACTTTACTAGTCCTCATACTCTTAACTCTGTATAATTTCTTTTTTTGCAACCAAATGCATCCAAGTGAATATTTTTAAAGACCCTCGGCGAGGGGATAGTCACTACAAATGGATAAAACATTAAATTCTCATCGCGTGGTGCGAGTCGACACTGATCGGAACAGACTCTTTTTCCAAGTTCCACTGCGCTATACCTCAGCAAGATATATATCTCAGGCTTATTGTAAATTCGCAAGATTCCCCTAGAAGCTAGAAAAGATCTTCAAGTATATGAGTAGTTCCGTGGAAACTTTGGAACAATGTGTGCCTGCTTGTACAAACCCTAAAAACGCTTGTCAAAAAAACCTAAAAGGTCATTTTCGATGTATTTTTTTGGTGCTTTTTTGGCGTAATCGTTAGTTTTTCGATCCAGGACTACCCAAAAAAATTATCCTCATAAGAGACGTCAAAATGTCAGTTCCGTAGCCTGTAATTTTCTATTATTTCGACCTTTGTGACTGTGAAGCGTCGCGGTGGGGCTTTTTGTGTGCATGAAGAGCACGTACATATTGTGACGCCATTTTACTTAAAATTTCACTCCCTCAGTTTCCCTCATAAAGGTGAATTTGCCTCATTCTAGGCCTTCCCGTACCAATTTATTCTTAAAGAGAATCGTCAGGCGTAACTTTTCCATGTCTCAGAATTTCGAAAAAAATTCATTTTCATACCTTGCGGAGCTTTTTCCCGCGAAAATCTGGTTTTGCTACATTCCTATGTCAGGACTGTGTGGTACAGGTCACTGCTTTTGTTCAAAGTATCTGATGGCAAAATGAAAGCCCCAAAACCTCAAGACCGTAGCTCAAACCGTTTGGCCGTGAGATCAATTTTAGTGCCAAATGTCAGGTTTCTTGCCCTACCTCAAAATGTCAGGTTCCGTGCCCGCTACCGCGTTATCCTTGTTATACTTATGGTACCCATGAGTGAAAATTTTTTCATTCGTGCGCGAGTTACTTTATGCTTTATCGTATATTTCAAAAAGTCGGAAAATCCATCTTAGAACTACCGAAAGTGAGATTTGGGGTTAGCACATTTTCGAGCCTCAAATATCAAAGTTTCCACGGAACTACTCATATACTGAACTTTGGTCAACTGTAGGTGCACACGAACAATTGTAAGAGCACATAGTCTACAGTCTCTCATCGAATAAATCCCCATACTCGGTTTGCACTTTTATTTATATATCCATATGCATCAAAAAAACAAGTCACGAGTGTACTCACACAAGAGACTAATATCGATCTTGGCTACCTGTAAGGTATACTATATAAGTAACCCTCTGGATACCTCTCATCGTATAATAATAATACTCAGTCTATAGAAGGAAAAACATCCCGACCTTGAGATTTGCCACGCCGATGATGCTAGGGACCTTTTCTTTCTTACTTCTTTCAAGATTGCATTTCGAGCCTATATACCTCGTATTATAGAGCCTCATCTTTACGACTGTAAGACACGGATTCACTTTTTCGCGACGAACATTGCGATATAGTTCCTTGGTAGAAGTATTATACTAGTATTTTTTGCTATATGAGATGGATGTACAGAGAGCGAGCATCGAACTAATATCTCAACGACTAAGGGATATTATAACCGAAGCAGTGGTAATAATGAAATCTCTGTACGCGAGTATTTATTTATATTGTGTATACGCGAGATAGAATATATAGTGATGACCCTTAAGGGATTGTAATAAAGAGTTGCGAGCTTATGAGTTTTTTTCTAATGATGCTCGTACGATTCGGATGAATTTTAATTTTAAGACAGTAAAATTTTTGCGGATTATACCTTTGGTGAGGGACTGTAATAGTAATGGCAAAAAATTTACGAGCATCGGCTAGGAAATGGGAAATATGCGCAGTATAAAATATTAGCAAGTTGTTTTGCGGTGGAGTTTTGGACTCCCATTCGATTTAGGTGGTGATTAAAGGTTATTTTGCGCACTTGCTCGATTGGTTCTTCAGCTGTTGTGTCTGATGATGTTAAAAACGGATATTATATAGTTAGTGCTGATCAACAATTGTGTGATTGCATTGAGCCTTTGGATTCAGAGGGAATAAGAACTCGAAAATACAGAGAAATGAGCTTAGTATGATCAATTATGTATTCCCAGTTTAGAAATCGAATGTGCGTGAGAATTTTTTAAGCTTTTCATGAACTGCCTTCAAACGTGAAACCATATTAGGAATATTTTGAATGGTTCAGATGGTACTTATTTTGAACCATTTGTACAAAACAAAACTTAATTTGTCAACAGTTTCAACAGTTTGTACTCAAAATTCGATTCCGAGTAGTCCGGATGATTCACAAAAACTTTTTTAGATGCTCGTAGCAAGATTTCCAGTCAAGACTCAGAGTAAGATTCGATGGAAGATATTTAGGAATCTTCTCCGACCAATAAGATGTGATAGAAGAGATTTCAGAAGCACTAGAAGATGAAATCGTTTGAGAAAACATATAACAATTTCACGCTGATTTATACGTTGGTTTTTGTTCAAAAAATTAAATGATAAAACTATTGACGTGAAAAAACATTCCGTAATCCTAAAATTGCATAAAATATACGACAAGAACCGCATAAGTACAATGTCCCACTTCCGTAATTCAACCTTTGTCTAATGATCGGTTCAAAAACCAATAACTCGTTTACGTCACATTAGATCTAAGAATTCCAACATCTCGAGTCGAACTGCTTGCTAAATCGATAAATCAAAATCTTCATCACACAATTAGATCCCCCCCCTTTCACCCTCTCCGAATACACTTATACAGGATGGAATCACCAAGAAATTCACACTCTCAGAGCCAACTTATGTCACGGGATAGGAGGGATGAGACACCAGGGAACAACCAGCCAAACTTTGTCGCTTTCCCAAGCAGCGAACCCTAAGTTATCTCAGGATACATACAAGTTTGCTATATAGCCAAGAGAGTATGTGCGACTAGAATTCGGTAACATTATGGGCAAATACACACAAGCCGACGAGTATATTCGAGTAAGCTGCCCCGGCGGAATAGTGTATATTACCCACCTTGGGAAGAATATACGGGAGCTAGATGGCTCGAAAGGGATTGCAGTTTCAAAGTTGCTCACGGATCGATGACGCTGGACTCGTAAATTATGCTACTGAACTATAATCCAGGGGATGTCAACAAAGTTATGAAATTTAGAGGATTGCCCTCGAGCTGTGCCTAAATTAAATTTTCACAGCAGAGCGAACAGACGAGTTTTTGAGGATTATTATTTTGCAATTTGATAACTATTTCGTTGACTAAATCGTCACATCGAGATCTTCCGCCATGCTCTGCTACTAAATCCACAACCAGAGATATACCAGTTTCTCAACTTTTCAATCGTTTTCTTGTCACATCGATGGTCAATCGATCAATATTATGCTCTGAGAATATCAGGACAACGCATAATGAAGATTTCTGGTCAGGAAACTCCATAAAACACACTCGCAATTAGTGTAGAAGAATTCAAAAAACCACGAAATGTAGGGAATTTGTAAAAAATACGATTGTATTCAACTCGAGTCAAAAAATTTCAACTTCGATGCACTCAACTATGCATCAAAATAGTTGAGGGCGTGGTTTGGATCTGGTTTGGACATATGAATATATTTTGAAGACCACGATACAATCGAATCGCTATCCATTGATTCTTTATGAAAATCAAGAATTCATGACTCACCCAATCTTGGTGATCAGCTTGCCGTGAACGTGAAGATACGAAGTTACGAATCGTTTATTCAGCTGAAAGAATAATATAATAATATTCCATTGAAATAATATCTCTATCAATGAGTGATTCAAATACTTTGCTTTCACGCAGTGTAAAAATAGCTTAATCGTTCAAACATTCATTCAAGAACAGAGTACGAGAGATTAATTTTACACACCTCGACACTAGTAAGTTGGCTCAAATCTTCCAGATCACTTTCCCCAAATTTGGATTCGCTTGCAGCTGAAGCCGATGTTGTTCGTCTCATTCGCTTGCCACCAGGATGAATCCAAATTTCTCTTCGGAGACCACCGCCGTTAAGACTAGAGCCTTCTTTTTCCTTCATCCTTGCTCTTTCTCTGAGTTCTCTCTCTTCTCGGCGCTTACGCTCCGTAGACTCGTACTGCAATTCAAAATAATTTTAATTCAAAACTCCAACACAAAAATTTGAATTATGCGTTGGCAGCTGTGTATTGCGTGCACACGATAATTAGCAAATGCCGTGCTACTATGAGTCAAAATTTAGCTAGATTGTTCTCGCATACATGAGTCGACGGTAGATATTGTTTATGTTTATGAAATCCAAAGCGTTCATTTCATGAAAACAATTTCCACAACTAATACTCTACTGACCAGTAGAAAATGCTAGATTGCCCATTACTACTGTCACAATAATTTTCTTTCGAAATAACCATCATTTTGACAAGATTATGTTAAAGAAAGTGACCAAAACGTCAGATTTCGACAAATGCCTGGCGCGTTCGGTCGATTCAAAGGGATGCATCATGATCTTACAAGAAATTCGGTTTGATATTTCTATAGAGTGTATTTTGCATTATTCTTGGATCTTGTCCAATACTGCGCATTACGATACAACATATTACATGGTTTACATTATAGAGATTGGCTGCTCTAAGACAAAAAAGACACTGAGCAAGCATGTTCTGCAAATCATCATGGTACACTCAGAATAGCAAAGAAATTCAATTTTGAGGTAGATCATCAACAGCATCCCTAGTACTACTATCCTGCAATATCGACATTCCAATCCGAATTCGTACTATGAATGACTCAACTGTGGGCTACCATCACGAATTGATCGGGATTTCACGTTGAAGTGCATTTACTCATTTTCCTCTAACTAGGTTCACAGCAACGACAAATAACTGACCGAACCAATCATCCCAGCAATTAATCATTACAACCAAGTAGGTAAATTTTTGTAGAAAATAATTGGGATATAGGTATTACTTGGATTCCGTAGCATTTAAGCATCAAGGTGAAATTACAAAACTTATCGCAAATACATGTTCTTTCATCACATCCATGCATTCTAAGCCATATTTCTTACATCGTCAAATAATGTCAGATGAAGTTGCTAAGCCTTCAAGTGAGTAAATATTACTGGTACGAATTAACTACATCACAAAATCGCAATGCAATGCCACCAACATGTAAACGCCCATCGTCAACACCATAAAAGAAATCAAATGTGATCAACCACCTATAATTCTGTACAGCAAAAATTCATTGTTGAGAACCTAATACTTCAACACGAAAAAATTTTGAATCACTGTATAATGAGTAATGAACTGCATGTATGAATCAAGGCAATGTGACTTTGAATACAGTGAGGATAAAAAAGAGAAATAATGTTGTAGTGTACTATAAGAAAATTTTTGAGTATCGCGTAATATTGCAGAAGTGAAAACTACAAACTGAAAATCAAATATGTGAACTAAAATAATGATATAGAAGAGTATTCAAGAAGAAACAAATCGATAAAAATGGAACGACGAATGAAAAGTTCACATCAATTACAGAACTTTACTCACGTAATGAAGATACTGGCACCGACAAAAAATCAAATTATCATTATAAAGTTTATTTTGGTGGATTTATGAAAAAGGAAAAAATGGAAAGTACATACCTTTTTTCGATTTTCATCAAACATGGTAATAAGACTCTCACGCGCAGACGGGAAAGGATTAGAAGCCATTAAAGACCGCATGTAGTAATAAACTGCGTCAAGTTTTCTCCGCTATAATAATCAAAAGGTCGATCAAATTCCATAAAATACACCGAATGTCTGAGAATAGAATATTACACTCACAGCGTAGGTGGCTAGTAAAGCTAATTGACTGTAGGGCCTTCCATTTTTTGGATTTATTTGTTGAGCTTTCAAATACCACCTATGAATGAATTTTCAAATTTAGAACCTATTCAAGTTAACTTCAAAATAAACCACTAAGAGTATACAAAATTTACTCACTGTCTCGATTTCCCATAGTTTACCGATTCATTTGCTAACTCTTTATACCTTGCTAAATCGCCCAGGAATAAGAAAAGTTTTTGAGCACTAATCAAAGCTAAACCCAAAATTCCGAGACCCTTAGGTGGCATGGACGACGTCAAGAAAGTGTCCAATTTAAAATTATAAGTCGTCTCCAATAGTGTCAGTAGACTAGTAAAATATGCAGTTCCCTCATCAACTAAAATTTGAAGCAACCTTTTATATTGTTCTCGAAGTTCGGTATCATCTTTGGATATAGGTTTCCTCAAAATTTCTATTATGTTGTAGTACACTATCTTCCAGAAGTGTTGCTCCATATTCTCGGCTTGACAGAATTTGAGATCTGTCATAAGCAAAGTCTTCAAACTCTCGTGATGGAAATTTCGGATGTAAGAGATTTTATCCCAATCCGATGTTAGGCTACCATGATGGATTAGGTACAACAATTCTACATCCGCTTTGAAAATGTCCAAAAGTAAATAAGGATTCTTCGCCGACCGGAAACTAAAAATGATAATAATTGTGGAATATCCGTCATCCAATTAAAGCTACTTTCAATGACTCCAAAACCCACCTTTCCGAGTATGCATCATACCAAGATGGTCCCATATGAAGATATTGATATGGATCTGTGACTCCACTGCCTAAAATACTTTGAAAACCATGGTGCATCCTTGGCTGCATTCCATGATGATAAACTTCATCGTGTTGAGGAGACACTTCGTTATTTCTGTGAAAAAGACCGAGATGAGTTCATAAAAAATTTGAGTGAGATTTTCAAAATCAATCATCAGATCTTAGTAGAAATGAATGATTTAAATCGAGCCCTCCATCCAAAGTCAAGACTTATACTCTACCTTGGGGTGAAAAAATATGATTTGAATTGAAGTAATCATTACTAACAAAATTCTGAACTTACTAATGGAATGAGACTCGCTCTTGAGGGAGATAACATTGAGAAATGCAATTCAACAAAAAGAATTCATCGAAAACACTCGATTTGAAAAATGAACAAAGACATGAATTGACCTCTAGATTTACAATACTATTACGAACTAGTGGCAAAATATCGATGATATAACAAAAAGCTCTACTATTTGTCTACCAAATCAAAACGATTGAACCTCGAGAGTAACACTACAAACTGTAAGTCGCCAGTCACATAATTGATATTATCTTAATGCCAAACTAGGTTGCAAATCAGTATCGATATTTCACGATAACGCCCAGAATGAAGTACCTGAGGGGTGCACTCGGTCTACTACCGGGTGAAGTTACTATAATCGGCCTATTTGGGTTATTTGGGTCGAACAAAGTCCTCTTCTGCTGCTGAGCTTGCTGTTGTCTGGGATGATGTGAATTTGATAGTTGAGTTTGATCCGGTAAAATCAGTACACCTGGTGGTTGAGAGTTTGGATGATGGGTTGGTGAATGACGTTGAATCGAACTAGGACCCGAGTTAGTCGAGTGAGATATCGAAATTCGACGACCATCATCGGATTCACAAATGGATGATCTACCAGCTCTCCAATTTTCCTCCATGTTTTGAGAGGGTCTGAAACATGAAAAGGTATGAGAGCCACCAATTCTAAGGAAAAATCACATTCCATTAGGACCGCATCAACCAAACATACCGGTTTCTGTGAAATTCATCGTGGGCACGACTTCCACCGCGATAGTTCCGATCTTTACTACTTTCTCGACTACGGTGAGAATTTCGTCTTCTACTGTCTCGCCTATTACCCCGTCC